>CM054140.1:4710304-4770304 GCA_028751875.1 Rapana venosa
TTATTATTATTATTTTTTAAATTAAATTTCATACCACTTTTAAGTCACAAGTATTCTCTTTGTGAAATTTGGGCTGCTCTTCCTGGGGAGAGCAAAGTCGATGCAAGAGTTGGAAGAATAGGGCCACCCGTTCTTTTTTTGTTTGTTTGCAACTGTATTTGTCCCCCTATCAGGGTGGCTTTTATCTAAGAATTTTTCCAGGAACAACTCTCTTGTTGCCGTGGGTTCTTTTACATGCGATGAATAATTTTGTTTAACACATGGGACCTAGGTTTATCGTCTCATCTGAAAGACTAGCACCCTGACCACTACTCATGGTCTAATGGGTGGGGGGAAAGTTTCCGGCCCAAAGGGATTCGAACCACCGCACACCTCCGATCCAGACTTTTCGCTTTCTAGACAGGCACTACCTCTAGATTTTTACATTTTTATGCAGCTTTCTTCAATTCTTGTATCTAGATCTCTATTTCACTCAGTCATTGATTTTTAGTCTTATTTTGATTTTTTTTATAACTATGAGGGTTGGTGTTCAAAACAAAGTAGCGTGTAATAATTACTAGACAAAATGGAGGATTATGAGTTAATGACAATAATCATGTCATGGGTCACATAATTATGGTCATGGTGATGAAAAGCACAAGGAGAAAGCCCACTTTGGTAATGATGCTGCCATATAAATTATAAAGATTTTGATTAGGTACTTTGTGATCTTGTTGAAGGGAATGCAGTAGCCTAGTGGGTAGAATATATATATATATATATATATATATATATATTATCATACATGGCAGTAACTGAAGGTTCAGGTTTGAGTCTTTGTGGAAACGTCCGTCTGGGAAGATTTTCCCCTTTGAGTTAACATTCATACTGACACTATTCTCCCATATTCAGATAGATGAGATAAATCAAAGTCCTAGATCCTTTGTCATGTGTGTGTGAATGCACATCAGTCATCAGAGCATTTTGCTCACATATGAAAACCCCATCTACCTTTTCATAGAAGTGTGGGTCACCGGTCAGCTATGTATGGTTGGTGGGATGAATGACACAAACATACCCAACATGCACCTTGCTGTCTGAAAAATTGAGTTACACAATTCCCCAAAGATTCCTCAAGGAAAAGGACAAGTCCAGATTTTGTTGATGTAATAATTAACCAAACTGAAGCTGGCAAGCCTCTCTGCGTCTTGAGAGCAAAATATATTCAGTGACTGTTGCATTCCATACAAACTTCATAATCCTTTGTGTGTATTGATCACTGTATACTGAATATTCCAGTGGTTCATTTTTTGTTGTTGGTTGCCTGTGCTTTGTTTGAAATTACTTTAGATCAGTTTTCAACTGTTAGAAACGTATTGAGTTCTTGCTTCTAATTTTTGTTTTTTAACTGTGACATGAAAATGCATGGAAAATTGGAAATGTATGCATCAGGGTGCCATTCTGATTAGGAAAAACCCAGCTTTCAGTCTTTTTAATCAAAAGTTTGAAACAAAATGTTAAAGTATTATGATTTTTTTCACGATAAAAACAATGCTTGAAGTTGGCATAAAAAAGTTCATGGAGACTTTACTAGTACTGTTTAGCAAGCACCCAAGGGGAACACATGTATGTCAACTATTTGTACATGCATGATTTAAAGAGTCATACCTTGCATCCCTCTGACCTCAACAAAACGTTGATGAGCAGACCTATTTCAAGCCGATGAATCAGTCGATGAGTCAGTGGGAACGCAGCAACAGCCGGCAAGTGGACGATTCTATGCTGGACACCGAGCCTCGCCCCAAGATGGCACCTCCAGATTATCCCCTCAGTCCTCAGAACCTGCTGGAGGATCCTGTGGAGAAACAAGTCCTGGTAAGATTGAGGTCATAGGAAACGAAGCTAAGTCAGTGCTGTTTGGGGGGGTGGAATTGATGATACTTCAATAGCTCAGAGATAATGCTGTTTCATGCTTCTTAGACTTCAATATAATAATTTATACTGCACACATGGTAGACGCTGTAGCTGAGTGGATAAGACTGTTCAACTTCAATCCATGAAGTTGTGGGTTTGAATCTTGATGGTGTCTGGTGAATTAAGGGTGGGGATTTTTATGATCTCCCAGGTCAACTTCAAGGGCAGACCTGCCAGTGCCTTCATTCATTTCGGTTGTACGCACATGTAGAAGGTCAGATATGCATGTTAAAAGATCTTGTAACTCCTGTTGGTGTTTGGTGGTTATGGAAACATGAACATTGCCAGCACACATCCCCAAAGTCGGAATGCGGCTACCTTCATGGTGGACAGAAATGGCTGCTTTCGCAAAATCTCACCATCAGTGAACCTCAGAGCTCTAGCTGGGGACCCCCCCTCCTCTGTGTAATGTTTTCTGCTGTCATCTGCTTTTGTCAAGCTGGTGTTTTAACACTTTGTATTTCTTAAGGCTTGCCTCAAGAGGGGTCGCTTTTCCCGGCATTCACCATCAAACCAGACATGTTCAGATTTATCGCCAATTATGATTTTTTTTTTCCATACATAAACCTGCTATTTGTGCATTGCTTCATTAAATTTAATGTAGGCATTATTTCTATCACTTTATAACTCATATGCATTTGTCATCAATACAGAAAAAGTGTCTGTATTCAGACAGACAGACAGGCAGGCAGGCACGCACACACGCACGCACGCATGCACACACACACACATACACACACACACACACACACACCAAATAGCAGAATAACAAAGAGCATGTTCCTGTATTATGTGTAATCAATTACAGAATCTGTATTTATAAAGTTTCAAGCACCCAAAGGGGTTACAGTGGTAGAGTAACCACTAAAAGTAAAACAGTGCTCAGTAAGTAAAGCTGTCTTGAAAGACATGTTGGTCTTTATTTCCAGTTAGAGTTAGAGAGTGAAATCAGAACAGATAGTTAGAACTATCAACATGTTTGTTTCATGTGTCAGCTTAATGATGCAGTGAAATGTCTCCTCCTCTTCCTCCTCCTCATTATTATTGTTGCTATTATTATAATTAATTTTATTATTGTCATCATCATTAAAGATCATCATCATCATCATCACCATAATCATTATTATCATCATCATCAACCATCATCATCATTATCATCATCATTGTTGTTGGTGGTGGTGTTGTTATCCGTACCGTCATTGTCATCATCGTCATCATCATAAACTGTGTGAAATATAAACTAAAACCAGGAAGTGAAACCAAAGCAAAGTGTATGCCAGCTGGCCTGTAGATTTTAGTCCGATGATATAATGGAAGGATAAACTGTGTGAAATAGCCTGAAAGTGAAACCAGGGAGTGAAACAGAGCGGACTGTGTGTGTGTGTGTGTGTGTATGTGTGTATATATATGTGTGTATATGTGATGTGTGTGGATCGGTGGTCTAGAGGTAACGCGCCTGTCTAGAAAGCGAAAAGTCCGGGTCTGAAGTGTGCGGCGGTTCGTACCCCGTTTGGACCGGAAATTTTTCCCCCATCCATTAGACCATGAGTGGTGGTCTGGGCGCTAGTCTTTCGGATGAGACGATAAACCGAGGTCCCGTGTGTTACACGTAATTATTTAGCGCACGTAAAAAAAAACCACGGCAACAAGAGAGTTGTCCCTGGCAAAATTCTTAGAAAAAAGCCACTCTGATAGGGAAACAAATACAGCTGCAGAAAAAAAAAAAAAAAAAAAGGGTGAAAGGGTGGCGCAGCGCTAGGTGGCGACGCGTTCTCCCGCTCTCCCCGGGGAGAGCAGCCCGAATTTCACGGAGAGAAATCTGCCGTGACTTAAAGTGGTATGAAATAAAATCTGAGCGCTTTGATTTGTTGCTTTACAAGATTCAGCGCTATATAAATTCCATACATTATTATTATTATTATATGTATTACTATATTTTGTTGGCAATAACACCCCTGACCCCACCCCCGCCTGGAACTGTATGTCAGGTGTCTGTTGTCCAGTTTGCAGGAGTGATAGGAGAAGTGGCTGCCGACATGGACATCACCAACAGAACAGATGTTCTCCGTATTATTGACAAAGGAAAGGTACGATATGGCCTGGTGTTGTTGTATTGCTATTGTTTCTAATATCTGTCTATAGTCTGTTAATTAATCATGATATTTAGAAAGTTGCCTGTGTGTAAACGATTTGGGTGCAAGCACTTCCATTTGTTAGTTTTTCAAGACTCGGCGCTATATGAATTCCATGTATTATTATTATTATCATTGTTGTTATTATTATAGTCTCATCCAAAGATTTCCAAGGGAGTAGAGTTAGTACCCATGTTAACTCCTGGGGCAAATCTCTTCATATGGATACAGCCATGGTGTATGATAATAATAATAATAATGTATGGAATTTATATAGTGCTGAATCTTGTATAGTAAACAAATCAAAGCGCTTGAACCCGTGCCCCCAGTTAGCCCAAGATCATGAGTCTGACCCTCTAACCACCAAGCTATCCCCTGCACCCCCCCACCCCCACCCCCGCCCCACGTGATTATCAATAATCATCAATAAGTCAGGACTTTGTACTTTAAACAAAGTACAGCCTAAGAGAAGAGTGAAGAGTCTCCTCTGGTGGCTTTAGCAGATGGTTTTCCAGTGCTTAGCCCAGTGAGCTGATCACTGGTTGTGTTCCTCACATGTGTAGTTCAAAGCGTGTTTGTATGACTGAATGCATGAACACTGATTGCAGGAACTCTGAACTAAGCTTCGTTATGATACTGGGGTTACGATTGTGTGAGTGTGTGTGAGTGTAAGCTGCTTGCAGTTGTGAGCTGTGTGCAACTGTGTGGATGTGCACACATACTGGTGCACACATGAATGCTTGTGATTTTACCTGGTGAGTTTACGACTGGCTGAGGTATTGCTGATTTGTGGGTGCTTTTTATTGTGTGATGGTTTGCGTCCTGATGTTCAGACACTGTGTTGTGGTATTTTTGACTGATAACATGTTTGCTGTTTTTATGCATGGCTTGTAACCCATGTGGATTTCTCTGTTTTGAGATAATAAAGTATTTGAATTGAACTGAACTGAATTGATTATGAGTATGTGTATCTATCTATATGTATATCTACTATCTAAATCTATATCTATCTATCTATTTATATCTATGTATATATATATATATGCTTTTTAAACAAATTTTCCAGAAGCATGGAGTGATTCCCTCACACTTGTCCTACGAATATCACTCTGCCATCTTGAGCCTCAGCACCTATAACATCAGAATTAACAAAACCAATGGGGAGGTGAGTTTGTTATTGTTGTTGGTGTTGTTGTTGTTGCTGTTGTTATTGTTTGTTTGTTTTTACAGGGTTTTTTGTGTTTAATGGATTGCTTAGCGTGTTGTCAGTCTGTGGCCATAATTTATGGAGCCTTTACATACGTACGTACATATGTACGTACGTACATACATACATATATATATATATGTGTGTGTGTACACGTCTATATCTATATATCCTGAGTTTATTATGATAAAAACACATTTAGGCTAGTTTATGATAAAAACACATTTAGGCTAGTTTATAATAAAAACACATTTAGGCTAGTTTTTATTTAGTTCATTATCATAAAAACACATTAATGCTAGGTTTACTTAGTTCATTATCATGCATTTGTGCTGATTTTTATTGAAGTCAGGGCAGACATTGAATGTATGATAATTGATATAATTCATTTATCAACAGCATCAAAACCCCAGAAGTTAGTAACTGTACTACATCAGGCAGAATTACCAAGAGCAGTTAGTACAGCTTTCAGCCTCACACCGCACCTCACCTCACCAGCTGGCATCACCAAGTATGGCATGAGCTACTGCTCCCAATGACATCAACATGATCCTCCTCCTCCATTTGCTCCGGTCTTCACTGGCCCTGCTGACTTGATGGATTCCCAGGGCATAGTCAGCCTAAAGAACCAAAATGGTTAGTTAGTCATGATGCCAGAGGCATCACCAGCAATTGCTATGGATTTTTACTAGAGCAGGTCAATGGTCGTTAGGGTATTTTACGTGTTGCTGGGGTAAGGTCATGGTTTGCAGCCAATCAGAAACTCTGACGCAGTCAACTGTTTTATCAGTAATGGTCAGGACACCCCCAGTCTCTCTGTCCCATGAGCAGAGGAACACAGTGAAACAGGTATAAAAGCTCATCCTAATTGTATTTTTATTTTATTTTTTATATTTGATACTTTTATATTGAGGAATGGAATAAGCACTTATTGCTTTTTTACATCCAGTCCCCATGTGTATGCGGTTTTGTAAATTCTGTCATCTGTTCCCACCGGCACACAATGGCCTACTCTTACGAAAAGCAGAGCAGGAATTAACATGTGCGCAAGATGTTCTGCGTGCATTCGCACACTGGGCCTCGGTTTATAGTCTCATCCGAAGGACTTTAGGGGAGAGTGGAGTCTGCACTGATGTTAACTCCAGGGGAACATATCCCCTTGAACGGGAATCGAACCCGGGTCGTCAGATTGCGAGCGCAATGTTCTAACCACTAGGCTATCCCGTCCCTGTGTGCCTGTGGTAAAGAAAACCCACACTGGTGAGCACCTCCTTCTAAGATACACGCTATACAGCGACCTGAGGAAGGTTGTGGTTGTATGGCTGATGGAGATAACCCTGCAAACCAAGCTGTACGGCCATGAGAGGAGCTGGAAAGGACTTACCATCACTTTTCCCAGACACATCTGATGGTATAACGCAAACAAGAGAAGAAGAAGAAGAAGATTGTGTGTGTGTGTGTGTGTGTGCATGCAGGATGTGTTGCTGAGGATCCCCATGCATGAGATAGCAGCCATGTGCTACATCAAGGACGACAAGCAGCACATTCTGGCCATCAAGTTTGGTAAGCTCTCCCTTGGTGTGTGTGTGTGTCGGGGGTGTGGGCGGTATGAGCTTTTCTTTTCTCCTCATCGCCTCCATTTTTCTTGTTGAAAAGACATCTCTTTTCCCTCTTAGTAAAACTGAGGTGAGGGTGGTGAATAGAGAGAAGGGAGAGAGAGAGAGAGATAGGGAGACCATATAAGAAGAATGGAAAGAGAGAGAGATTTGGGGGTGAGGGGGGACACTCTAACTATAAGAAGAATGGACAAGCAAAATAAGAATGGTAGATAGAGGTAATACAAATTATTGTTGACTAGTAAAAGATGAGGGAAAGGGAGTTGGAAAGAGAAACAAAGAGAAAAATGTGCTTTAAAAAAAAAAAGTGAATACAGGAGGGAGAAATATCAGAAAGATGGACAACGGTTATTCATCAGATGTTTGCTAGTACTTAAATAGAATGCAGAGTTTGTTTTGTAATGTTAAAGACTGCATTATTTCATCATCAGACATTTGCTAATACTTAAATAGAAGGCAGTCAAAGTCAAGTCAAGTCAAAGTCAAAACACTTTAATCATCCCATGAAGGGCAATTATACTGACAGGCAGATTGATACACATCAAAAATCTCAAAGACACAAAAAGCTATATTTCATATTGGTTAAAACATTCCAAAATGACTTCAAATAAAATGTTACAAACACACACACACACACCCCAACACACACGCGCGCATGCGCACACACACACACGCAGAGTTTGTTTTGTAATGTTAAAGACTGCATTATTTATTATCAGACATTTTCTAGTACTTAAATGGAATGCAGAGTTTGTTTTGTAGTGTTAAAGGCTGCATTATTCATCATCAGACATTTGCTAGTACTTAAACAGAATGCAGAGTTCTGTTTTGTAATGTTACAGACCTTGCATGAAGCTGACAAAAGTGTGTATGTGTCTCTGTATGTGTGCACACATATCAGTCTGCGCGCATGTACGGTTGTGTGTGCATGTGTGTGTAAATAGTTCACATGTTCAGCGTTCATATATTTCTGTCATTGTTACCTTGTAGTCTTGTCTAATTCTTTTACGCCAAAGTCGGATGCGCTGGGCCTGACTTGTCAGGGGCTTAACGGCAGTGCAGCGCATTTGACAGACAGCAGTAGTTGCAGTCTGAGTGTTTAACGAAGAGGAAGAAGAATCTAATTCTTCCCTGAATGATAACTATAGCCTTTACAATAGCAGGGAGAGTAACATGCACTTTGTGTCTGCCCCAGTCTCACATGTTGAAGGCGGAAACTATCACGGTGATTTTTTGTTGGGGGGTGTTTTTTGTTGCAATTAGAGCATTTTCTTTTAAAATCAATGTTGATTTTATTTTCAAAACGTAGGAGTAGATTCATTCTTAACAAAACAATCACTGTAAATTTGAATGTTCACAAAAAATTCACAATAAATTTGTGTTTTGTGTTACAGGCAGTCCTGAAATGTGCCAGTTGGCTGTGTTGTACTGCGACAGTAAGGTGAGTGAACTGTTTTATGATAAACCATCAGGGCATTGATAATCTCATTATGTATTACAGAAATGTCAAACCAGCCCGTCACTACAGCCGAGTGGTTAAGACCGTTTGACTTCAATCCCACAGGTCCATGAAGTTAAGGATTCAGATCTTGGCGGTGTCTAATGAGTTAAGGGTAGGGTTTTTATCATCTCCCAGATCAACCTCAAGTGCAGACCTGCCAGTGCCTTCATTCCCTTTATGTAGATACGTATGCAGAAGATCAAATATGCATGTTTAAGATCCCATAATTCATGTCAGCATTCAGGGTGTTACACAAATGTGACACAGTGCGCCTATACAGCAGCGCTCAGTCAAAGGTTCAGGCAGAGTGCTAAAATTAGCCACCCTGACCTTTTTACCCCCACACCCCTCTCATTTCTTCACCCCTCCCCTTCCCCCTCCTCACAGCATCTCAAGCCTAGTAACATGTACACATGCTCGCGCGGCAGGCCTAAGCCTAAGGCTACAGATATGGGCTAGGCTAGGCCTACAGGAGGCAAGCCCGCTGCGTGCGTGCGTGCGACCTGCCTATCCTCTTAACACACACAGGCACTAAGCCTAGGCTAGATTGAGACAGCAAACAGTCAAGATTTTGCCCAAATTTGAGCCCTTCAAAACTGATGAACACGTGTCCTAAATACAACAAAAGTTGATTCAGCTTAAAAATCAAACATTAACATTACATACCTGTCTTTGCCAAAGTGAAACTTAAACATCTCAGGAGGAAAATTGCGATCAATTTACATCACTAGCACAGAAATGATCACTCTCAATACTAAACAAAGAAGAGCTATCTGGTGAGAACATCCAATCTATCTGTTATTTTTGTTTATAACGCCAACACAAAAGTGTTTTACTTGTTCAAATTTACGTCTCCACAACAACAAGAGAACACTGTACTGAATACACCTGAATGTAGCACTGAAGAAAATGACAAACGTATCACAAAGCACTTAAAAGTTGGAAATTAAAATCCGTGTGGCCACTTTCCCCCGCTGAAACAGTGGAAAGAACGCCGCGCTATCTTGATGGCGCCAAACTGGACCAGTGCATCTGGTCGGTGCCAGAGCTAAAAATAAGCACATCAGGGGTCAAGTTCCAGCGTCTAAGTGCAGCAGAAAATGGGGGGAAATGACTGCCGTGGTGAACACACCCAGCATACATGCTCGAAGTTAGAATGCAGCTACCTTCATGGTGGGCAGAAATAGTCATAGGCATAAAATCTCACCATTGGTGATCCTCGGAGCTGTAGTTGAAGAACCAGGAAAAGATCCTCTTCCACATGCACAATACTAGCAGGGGAGTAAGGCTCGGGCAGGGGCTGGTGAGATTTGAACCCATGCCTGCAGAACGATGGGGATCAGAGACCTGTAGCATCAGCCGCTGGGTCCTTGTGTCACAGTGTCAGGATGACCTTGCTTTCTGTTTCCTCAGCATGGTGTGAGGTGTTACCTCTTGTGAGTGTGTGAGTATGTGTGTAAGACTTTCAGGAAACTTGAGCCTCTCTGTAGGTGTCAGTTATGTGGCATCCGCCCTGTGGGGATGTTGGGGGTCTGTCAGTAGAAATGGCATCCTCACCTTCTGGAAATTCTGAGCTAGAAACTCCCTCTTTTCTATCCCTCTCTTCGTTTCTGCCTTGTTGCTTTTCTTCCTGTTGCCTCCTTCTTGTCTATGTTCTGCCTTCTTGGTCCATGTTCCTGCCTTTTTCCCCCAGAAATACTTAAAAAATAACATTTCTCTCCCATGCTGAAGTCGGATGCGCTGGGCCTGTTTTAATAATAATAATAATAAGATATGGAATTTATAGAGCGCTATATCTTGCAATTACAAATCAGAGCGCTTCCATTCCATCCGCTCCTACACAAGCAACCAACAATGATTAACAATATTCTAACAAATTCAAATGTACACACACATGCGCACACACACACACACACACAGGTCAGGCTTTGTCAGGCATTTAACAACACATTTTCACTCAAACGACAGAGACCTATGGTGGTTGTCTGAGCGCTTGAAGAAGCAGCAGAACTGACGTTGTAGTTTGGTTGACAGGAGGTTTTATGTGAAGGGGGGATGGCTGCCTTGTTGCAGCCTGTGGCGGAGGAGCTGTGCTCGCTGGTGGGCCACTGCTTCCAGATGATCTACCTCAAGGGGGTCATCGGCTTCTTCGACCAGTCCATCAACAACCCCTCCGGCAGTCCTTCCACAGGTACGTTCGTCACTGTGCCGCCGCCGTCTTTCTCCTGTCTGGTTCAGCCTGTCCACTGTTGGCGTGCCCTTCTCCTCTTGAAGACTGGGGGTGTATGTAGTGTGTGTGTGTGTGTGTGTGTGTGTGTGTGCGTGTGTGTGTGTGTGTGTGTGTGTGTGTGTGCGAGAGAGAGAGAGAGAGAGAGTGAGTGATGGCTTTAGTGGTGTGCTCCTGACTGCGTTTTATCAGTCACACACGTGCACGCACATATGCATGCGTGCACACACATGCGCACACACATGCATGCATGCACACATCGACACACACATGCACACACGCACACATACACATAAGCACACATACACACACACATGTGCACACATGCTTGCACGCATGCACGCAAACATGCGTGCACACACACACACACACATTAAAACCCGTTCTGCTTTTCAGAAGAGTAGGCCATTGTGTGCCGGTGGGAACGGATGACAACATTTACCAAACTGCATACACATGAGGACTGGGTGTGAAAAAGCACATGAGTGCTTATTCCATTATCCTCGAAATAAAAGAATAAATAAATAATGAAAATAATAACACACACACACATTTTCAGTCTGTTCCAGTAAAGGAATGCAATAGAAACAGAGCAAACGGCAGCTTTTTCTTCAGACATAGAAGGCTGATGCACAATAACTCCCATCAGAAATTGCTCAGACAGTTGCAATTTTAGAAATGTGATTTCTTTTTTTAATGTACGTATGTTCTTTCGAGCCAAAAGGCCCATAGAGCCGGAGCTTATCCCGGTTTCTGTAGTGTTAAGCAAACTGATGGTTTTTCACCACCCCTGTGACAGGACGCTAGTCTGTCGCCAGATACTTCCCCAGCAGAGCTGGTACCCACTTGTACACCTGGGTGGAGTGAGGAAAATAGGAGTAAAGTGTCTTTCCCAAGGACACAACACCGAGCCGAGCGGGGATCGAACCCGCGACCTCTGGATCATGAGTTGACCGCCTAAACCACTCGACCACGGTGCCTCCCTCTTTTTTTTAACACTATGAACAAACTATCACATCTTTCTCTGGAACATTTTACATGTAAATTTTGTCAGAAGAGAAGCGAACAACAGCTTGATCCCAGATTGACTGGTTGATGAAGAACGCTGTAGCCAAGTGGTCAAGACTGTTCGACTTCAATTCCACGGGTCATGAAGTTGTGGGTTCAACTTTCGGCAGCATCTGGTGAATAAAAGGTGGGGATTTTACCATCTCCCAGGTCAATGTCAAGTGCTGACCTGCCAGTGCCTTTCTTCCCATAGTGTATAATTATATGCAAGCAGAAGATAGAATGTTAAAATCATGTCAGTGTTTGGTGGATACGGAAACATGAACATTCCCAGCATACATCCCCGAAGCTGAACTGCGGCTACCTTCACGCTGGGCAAAGCGGTCTGATCGGCAAAATCTCACCCTTGGTGAATCTGTGAACTGTAGCCCAGAAACACAAAAAAGAAAGAAAGAAAAGAGGTTGACATTGAGCAGTTCTGTCAGAATGGAAAACTGTGGATGGTGTCTCCTTCTAGTGTCAGAGGTTTGGAAGCCTGGTGGCTAGTGCTAAGGTGGACAGGTTTCACACTGACAGCTGGTTACTGTTGCAGGGGGCTCCACCACCATCCCCAACCATCAAGCTCCTCCATCCATGTGAGTTAGTCTGATGCATGCGCACATGTGTGTGCGGACATGCATGTGTGCGTGCGTGTGTGTGAATTGTCAGTCTCCTGGCCTGTCCAGGTTCTGTTAGTGGAGTGTGTGTGTGTGTGCATGTTTGACCTTCATTCGCTCTTTGATTTAACGTCTTTTCACTATTTTGATTTTGAGGTCCAATGCCAGCAGAGTCTTACATCTGTTTGAATGAAAATGAAACTAGCTCTGTGTGTGTGTGTGTGTGAATCCTCAGTTTCTCTGACAAGTGCATACCTGCCAGAGCCTTAACTGCCTTTGTACATATACACATGTGGATAATCAAATATGCATGTTAAAGATCTCATAATTCGTGTCAGCATTCAAGGGTTATGGAAAGAGTACATACCCAATATCAGAATGTGGCTACCTTTATGGTGGGAAAAAAGGGTCACATATGTAAAATCTCACTGTTGGTGACCTTCGGGGCTGTAGCTGAGAAACAAAAACAGATCTTGTGTGCAGTGTGCTGCATGTTGTGGTGTTTCAGAAGCGACAGTGACTTTCCTGCCCACGCCCCCAGTGAGAGGAGCAGCGTGAAGAGTATAGGGGGAGAACTGTTGGCAGACTACACCAGTAAGGTAGGTCTGTGAGTGTGTGTGTGTGTGTGTGTACGTACGTTTGTATGTGTGGTCTGGGTCTGTGCAGCAGCAACTTACTTGGCTGTGCCGGTTTTCTCCCCAGAGTTGTACCACATCCTTCACCATTTGTCAGGTTAACTACCATGTGAAGTTGGATGTGCTCGGCCTGATTGGTCAGGCACTTAACCTCTTAACTGCCCAGTGCAAGTGCACCCTATATGCCGGGGAATAAAATTCTTATGTACCACTGCTATGTTCATATCCCTCTTACTCAGAAACTACTACATGAATATTCCTGATAGTCTACACAATGACAGTATATATATCGTAGATTACTTCGAGGCAAGCTCAAATTAGTTAGCATGATATTTCACTGCGAAAATATATTTAAAATGTAAAAAATCGACCATAAATATGATTTCTTCATCACCACTGTCATTCGAGTACCCCCTATCTCAATAATGTCAAACATATGTCTAGGCCAAATCTCATTCATTGTTTTTTAAATACACGATCTCCTGAATCATACGCGATCGTTTTCATCAATGTTAGGTAAATCTAGTTTTATTTGCCACTTTTACAGCTGTGTAAAGTTATTTATGCCTTCAACAAGAAGTGTCAGCAATTTTGAACAAGAACTTCCCAAGCAGTCATGCATAAAAACACAAAATACGAGCAAAAAAACAATCGTTTTTGCCATGGTTTTTGCAGCTCGATGTTGCCAAGCAACAGGAGAGTGACCTCCATTAATTTTGGAGTTGTTTCCCTTTAACTGTAGTCAAGGAAGCAGGCTTGTTTACTTCGGTTCGACACCCCGGAAATTTTCCGGGTTGTTGGCGTATAGGGTGCACGTTTAGCCCCGGAGAATTTCCGGGGTAAGGCAGTCTAGTGGTTAATGGCAGCGCAACAGGTTTTCGCTCGTATGACCGACAACACTATAACAGTTAATGCCTGAGCATGCAACGAAGAAGAAGAGGAAGGTTAACCACAACAGCAACAGTCAGGATCTGGTCACAAGTACAGCTAACTAATATACACTGACAGTCTGTTGTCATTAGCTGCTTTTGAAAGAGAAACAGGCCAGCAGAGCTGTTGTCAGCCTCTATTACGTCATCATGGCCGCATACCTAGATGCAAAAAGCTCTACATTCTACATTCTCTATCACGAATGGCCATGTACATAAAACAGTTGTGTGACAGGAATGTGTGGATGGAAATTATGAGCGATTCTTTCTGAGTACTGGATGGTGAATCTTGTGAAGCCATTATTGTGTTGTAGGTAACCCTATGTATGGCTCTTTGCCTGACATCATTCAGGATACATGTCCAAGTGTGTGCTCTCGGCTGTTGACTCCTTTGCCTGTGTGTCTGTCTGTCAGTCTTTTCCCCAAGCTACTTTTCTTATTTCATATTCCTTTCCTTCTTTTTTGTTGTTTGTTTTTAAACTCTTCAGTTTCTGCTTTTCTCCTCTTTCAGGTAAGGTGCACAGTGTTACTTTTGATATTTAAACATGTAGTCAGGAATAACCCAACTTTAAACACCCATTTAGTTAGGTCTGGTGTTGAAGTTTGACTTTTGATAGTTGATGGAGATCTGTCATATACAGAGGAATACATTTTTTTTCAAAATGGAGCATACAAGTAAAAAAAAAGGTGCTGACAAGCTGTGTGTGCGTGCATGTGCATGTGGGTGTGTGTGCGCGCGCGCATGCTTGCGTGTGCAGCTGCACAAAGAGCTGAACCCCAAAGAGCTGCAGATGTTTGCTCAGCTGTTGCCAGACCTGGAAAACCGATTTCCAGAGTTCTGTGAACGCGTCTACCAGCTCTTCGGCTCCGACCGCAAACACCTCCTGGCTGGTGAGTGGGGAAGTGTTGTAGGCTGCTGCTGCTGCTGCTGCTGCTGCTGCTGCTGCTGCTGCTGCTGCTGCTGCTGCTGCTGCTGCTGCTGCTGCTGCTGCAGCTGCTGCTGCTGCTGCTGCTGCTGCTGCTCTGTGCTGCTGTGCTGCTGCTGCTGCTGCTGCTGCTGCTGCTGCTGCTGCTGCTGCGCTGCTGCTGCTGCTGCTGCTGCTGCTGCTGCTGCTGCGCTGCTGCTGCTGCTGCTGCTGCGCTGCTGCTGCTGCTGCTCTGCTGCTGCTGCTGCTGCTGCTGCTGCTGCTGCGTGCTGCTGCTGCTGCTGCTGCTGCTGCTGCTGCTGCTGCTGCTGCTTGCTGCTGCTGCTGCTGCTGCTGCTGCTGCTGCTGCTGCGCTGCTGCTGCTGCTGCTGCTGCTGCTGCTGCTGCTGCTGCTGCTGCTGCTGCTGCTGCTCGCTGCGGCTGCTGCTTTGCTGCTGCTGCTGCTGCTGCTGCTGCTGCTGCTGCTGGCTGCTGCTGCTGCTGCTGCTGCTGCTGCTGCTGCTGCTGCTGCTGCTGCTGCTGCTGCTGCTGCTGCTGCTGCTGCTGCTGCTGCTGCGTGCTCCCTGCTGCTGCTGCTGCTGCTGCTGCTGCTGCTGCTGCTGCTGCTGGCTGCTGCTGCTGCTGCTGCTGCTGCTGTGCTGCTGCTGCGCTGCGCTGTGTGCTGCTGCCTGCTGCTGCTGCTGCTGCTGCTGCTGCTGTTGCTGTGCTGCTGCTGCTGCTGCTGCTGCTGCTGCTGCTGCCTGCTGTGCTGTGATGATGATGATGATGATGATGATGATGCTGCTGCTGCTGCTGCTGCTGCTGCTGCTGCTGCTGCTGCTGCTGCTGCTGCTGCTGCTGCTGCTGCTGCTGCTGCTGCTCTCTGTGTGTGTTTATTCTTATCTATTTATTAATTTTTTTATTTCAAGTATAATGGAATAAGCACTCATGTGCTTTTTTACATATAGTCCCTGTGAGTATGCAGTTTTGTCATCTGTTCCCACTAGCACAGAATGGCCTACTCTTCTCAAAAGTGGAACAGGTTTTAAAGTGTGTGCAAGATGTTCTGTGTGTGTTTGCACTCGTGCCCTCCGTTTGTAGCCTTATCCGGACTTTTTGAGAGAGAGAGAGAGATAGAAAAGGGGGGGGGGGGGGGGGGGGGGGGGGGGGGGATGGAGATGGCACTGATCTTAACTCCAGGAGAAAAATCCCCTTGAACAGGATTTGAACCTGGGTTAGCAGATCGTGAGCGCAGTTTGCAACGCTCTCTACCACCAGGATATCCTCTGTGTATATATGTGTAGTGTGTGTGTGGTCGTGGTGTGCATGTTTGTGAAAGCTTGATTCTCTGTTTTAGTTTATACTTGTATTATTGTTGTCTAGTTCATGACATGATCTTTGGTTTTATGATGCTTTATCATTTTGTAACTTTCCTTTTTCAACATCATTATTATGTTTTTATGAAGTCAGATTTCTCAATATAAAGAACATGTTGCAACACTGCAGCGCATGTCTGTGCTACTTTTCCTTTTAAGTGTGTATATTTCATCTGTAAAAGAGGGGTTTACTACAAACTTTTGCTTAGAAACAGTCTGGTCTGTTGTTGTCATGGGATATTTTACATGCACAAAATGCGCATTGCTCATGAGACCTTGATAGACTGTCTCATCTGAAAAACTTGCCGCCAGACCATGGTGTGGTTGAACGGAGAACAAAAATCTGGCTTTGAACCAGAGATACTCCACAAACCTCTTGTGTTATTCATGAATAGAAAAGTGAATCAGTGGGCTTCAGAATCCAGTCCTGTGACCAGTCTTCTGTGTGTCCTTACTTGACTGCCTGGCTTGACTTCTCCCTCAACTCCTTGAGGAGTTGTCAGGGCACTGCACTGAAGTTTCCAGCAGGCAGTTCCTTGTGGACAGGTTGAACCTGGCACAGCCCATCCCTCTCTGGATAGCAGGATGCATGCTGGGTATTTTGGCGTCATCCATGCCACCAGCCATAGCTGGCCTACTCTGCTATAAAAGGCAGCGAGAATTTAGTGTGTGCACAAAATGGTCTGCAGGCATTCACACACAGGGACCTCAGTTTACAGTCTCGTCTGATGGGGTGTAAGATTAGGAGGCTGCTGTGTGCACCTGCTCGTTCAAGGCACATGACCAGAGTGGGGTCCGGGTCATAGAACAGATCCTCCGCCCCTTCCGTGTCATAGAACAGATCCTCCGCCCCTTCCGTGTCATAGAACAGATCCTCCGCCCCTTCCGTGTCATAGAACAGATCCTCCGCCCCTTCCGTGTCATAGAACAGATCCTCCGCCCCTTCCGTGTCATAGAACAGATCCTCCGCCCCTTCCGTGTCATAGAACAGATCCTCCACCCCTTCCGTGTCATTGAACAGATCCTCCGCCCCTTCCGTGTCATAGAACAGATCCTCAGCCCCTTCCGTGTCATACAACAGATCCTCCGCCCCTTCCGTGTCATACAACAGATCCTCCGCCCCTTCCGTGTCATACAACAGATCCTCCGCCCCTTCCGTGTCATACAACAGATCCTCCGCCCCTTCCGTGTCATACAACAGATCCTCCGCCCCTTCCGTGTCATACAACAGATCCTCCGCCCCTTCCGTGTCATAGAACAGATCCTCCGCCCCTTCAGGCTGCGTGTCTGCTCCAAGAGGCAGTGTCGCCATCGTCACCTTGATCTTGTTTGTGTTAGTGTCCTGTTCTGCGGTGGATACTACGGTATTGTTTGGTGGTGTTGCAGAAATGATGCCCTTCATCCCGGCGGACAACTTGTCGTACTTTGAGGATTTCCTGACCCGCAACGGCGTCAGCATGCCGGAGAGGAGCACCCTGTCCAGCTCCCGCTCCAATCTGCGCAACTTCCCCACGTACGCTCGCTCGCAACTCATAGTGGCTTTTATTCTCTCCCTTCTTTGGAGGGTTTTTTTCCCATTTTCTCTGCCGTTTGTTGACCTGTCTTTCTTTCTTTCTTCTCTCCCTCTCTCGTCTGTCATCTTCAAGGGAGTAGTCAGTGGCTGGGAAGGCAGAGTGTATGGATGGATACATGTAGTTAAGGCATTGTTGGGCGTTTCTCAGCTTAGCCAGCTGAAGGGTCACCTGTACCATGCTGTGTGTGTGTGTGTGTGTGGCCACTGACCATACTTGGTGATCACTGTGACGCTGTCAGTCAGTACACGCTAGAGGAGAAACGTGTGTGTAAGGATGTTTTTCAAGTGTCTGGCCAGAGAGGTAGCCGCACTTCCACCTTCAGAGGATTTTTACACACTGGAGGAGAAATTTGTGTTGAGAATGATTTCACATGTCTGGCCAGATAGGTAGCCATGCTTCCACCTTCAGAGGATTTTTACACCCTGGAGGAGAAAACGTGAGTGTAAGGATGTTTTTCAAGTGTATGGCCAGATAGGTAGCCGCACTTCCAACTTCAGGGGAATTTTTTTCCCTCATAGTTGATAGAGAATGGGTTGTCATGCAAAGAGGTTGCCATGTAGTATGAAAAGATTGACATTCATATTTTTAAGCAAGATATATATATATATATATATATATATATATATATATATATATATATATATATATATTAAAAGCTTTAAGTCTTGTTGCAATGCCTTTTTTTGCTTGTTTTTGAAGACATTGTCTGGCAGGTAGACATTTTGTTTTTTTCAAGATTGTCTGGCCATTTTAAGATTCTGTTGACGAAGCTTATTAAAAATGTCCCTTTACATGAAATGGTATTGCGACTGATGGCTGTGTTGATGTGTGAAGTCTTTCTGCCTTTTTGGGAAAGGGCACTGTCAAGGTAAAAAGGTAAAGGTGTCCCATAACCTATGCGGTCGTAGGGGAGCGAGGCATCAGAGACCTCAGCTTCTCTAGGGGCCAGGATGTTGAGGGCAGCGCCGCCCATCTCCTCTCCTTCGCTGCTTTACCTTCCCAGACCCTAAAGAAGTGGGTACCCATTTACAGTTGGGTGAACTGGGGGACTGTACTGAAGCCAAGGAGCACAAACGATCACCCACGCTCGATGCTGCTTAACATTGGCCGGGGGAAAGCGAGTGCTCTGACCACTGAGCTATCCCTGTCCCACTGAGGAAGTGGTAAATGTGCACTGTGGACATGCTCTTTCTTTTATTCTTTCTTTTCTGTTGGTGTTGTTGTTGCTGCAGGCGGCGGTCTATCGGAGAAGTGTCGACCACCAGCAGCGTCAGCAACAACCCCACCAGCGACGAAACGCTGCACCAGCTGCTGGAGTTCACCGAGTCGCAGTTTGACAGCGTGCACATCGACACCGACCCCGCCAAGTACGTCCCCAGTGCCGATTACTGACGGAATGGCAACGGGAGGGAGATGGGGGGCTGGGAGTGAGAGAGAGTTTTGTGTGTGTAGAGGATGGGGGGGGTGACAGAGAGAAAGGATGAGTGATTATAAGATGGAAAAAGTGAGATGGAGAGAGAGAGAGAGAGAAAATGAATAAATGAATGATCTGTAAGAAAGAGAAGTGTGTTAGAAAAGACAATTCTGAGGCATGCTGTTGTCACTGGCCTCTACACTGTATATACATATATATTATTATTATTATTATTATATTGGAGTAGGTCACAATGAATGTGCTGTTGTTGTTGTTACCAGAAGGAGCTGATTTGTTAATACCCTGGCAAACGTTGATGCGATGTTGAGTGTGTAAGGAGGCATACTGACACTGTCATAGACATCTTCATGCTCCTCCTCACACAGAACACCCAGCATAGGTTTCCCCACTGTTTACTGGTGTGGATTACAAAATGTGATTGTGGTGTGCTTGCAGTGAATTACAACAGGTCTCATTGCAGATGTGACAAAGACATGCAGACAGTAACAAAAAACATGCAGACAGTAACAAACAGTGAAGAATGGAGATCAAAGTCATAGATCTTCCTCCATATCAGTCAATTCTTAGATCTTGCATAAAACTCCATGAAGCTGCCTACATTGTGGGATGACTTCCCTTTAGCATCACAGGCAAAACAACTGAGTGTGTCAGTATATCTATCTCTCTCTATATATTTTTTTTTTTTAAATTAATTAAGCTCCCTGGCAGAAGGGAGCAAGCTTGAGAGCAATTCCTGTTCAGCTGCTGATGCTTATTATAGCTCATTGGGTGCAGAGGTGCTCATTGTATCTCTTCATTTGTCATGCTTTTCCCCCAGTCTTTTGAAACCCCTTGAGCGAAACAGTGTCAGCGGAATATTGGCAAGTGATGTTGCTGACAACCACATTTGCCTTTTCTGCAATTCAGTTTTCGTTTCTTTGTATTTTTTATATATTATCATTCATCTTGTACCAAATACCAACATTGTCTTCTACTCAGATGCCTTCCATTGATGTGTGTGTGTGTGCGTGTTCCATCTATGTCTCTGTAGGCTGGCCTTTCTCTCCAGTGCCTTAGTTTCACACACTCATCCTTCTCCTGATTTTGTTTCCTTAGGATTTGGAAGAATTCTTGGAAGGGAGGAGAGAGAAGAGGGGGGGGGGGGGGGGGGGGGGGTTGTCAGCCATAAGACTGCTCCTCTCCAGTGGGGATGCCAGGGGCCTGAGAGAGAGAGAGAAAGAGAGAGAGAGTGTGAGTGTGTGAAAAATGCAACTGCCTGTTTAATCATAATTATTGTTAAATTGTCAGACAGAATGCTGAATATGGTTGTGGTAAAAAAAAAAATCTTTGTGTACTATAAGTAGGTGCAGTAATTCACACAACCCTTGATCTTCAATGCCAAGATTAGGGATGTGCCTTAATGCTGGAAACTTGGGACTTTAAATATGCAAAAAAAAAAAATTGTTACGTGTAATTACAAAGTAATATATGTTAAAGAAAACAACTCTTGTATAATACAAATGATGGGACAGGAGAAGAAAAGTATTTCAAAGTGGGCTGATGTGTATTGCATTGCATAATAAAAAAAATGGAGCTTTTGTAGACGATTTTTCTGATTGTTGACTTGTTTGTGATATGTAAATATATTTTACATATGCTCTTTGGAGTGTGTAGGTATGTCATTGGAAGGTATGTATCTCGTTGGGTGCTGCCTGGTTTGTGTCCTAGCTAACTGGAACCAATGAACACCATGGGTGACGCTCCACCACATAAGGGGTTGCATGGCACAGGAGATCAGTTTTTCGTTATAACAGTTGTCAATCTACAATGAAAAGGCTATTCAGTATTAAAAAAAACCACATTGAAAATCGGACAATTTCATGAAAAGGTATTACATATTGAAATGATAGACTGCAGGAAGTGACAAAATGAGAAATTGACAAGTTTATCATTCTAAGAGGTGGTCAGAATGAGTGTTGGGTATTTTAACCGCATTTTAAAGTAAAAGGAACCAAATTACGCCTTGATACTTCAGTACAAGGTAGAAGAATGGCTACAGTTTTATAATCAATCAAAATCAACAACCTGACCCCCACCTGCCTAAAATGGCTCCTAGCAGAAAAGTGAGTCAGAGGCAAAGCGACTCATTTCGTGGTGGAGTGTCGCATTCAGATTGCTGGAGGCTGGCATTTGGATTAGTATTTTGCTAGAGAACTGGTCTTCTAATTAAATTTACTTGTAGAAAAGGGTCTCAGTGTATGTGTGTGTGCGCGTCCGTGTGCGAGTTTGATTAATCTTAATTTTTAGAGTACTGAGGTACACACACTCACACGCACAAGTCCTTCAGGTGAGACTATAAACCAAGGTTCCGTGTGCGAACGGACACAGAAATCTTGCGCACACATTAAAACCCGTTCCACTTTTTGGAAGAGTTGGCCATTGTGTGCTGGTGGGAATGGATGACAAAATTTACAAAACTGCATACACACAGGGACTGGATGAAAAAAAGCACATGAGTGCTTATTCCGTTATTCTCAAAACAATAAAGAATACTTTCACACACTGCATGCACACGCTGGTTTATAGTGCGCCACACCAAACACACACCTGTAAACTTTTCTTCTTTACTAGTACCAACAACAACGGTCAACAGACCAAATTGTACAAGAAACATACAAAAAAACACCAGTTAGTACTTAGCATCTGTTAACAAGTACATCCATTGTATAAATATTGCCTTTGGTAAAAGTTGATTATCATTTATGACATGTATATTCTCCATAACATTGTGTCAAAATCTTCTTTGCTGGAAAAAACAACACTGAAAAAGCAGACAGCAGATTTGAATTTTTCATCTTGTTTAGAGAGAAAAGAGAATTTCTGGACAAGAAAAAAGAAAACCACCACCACTTTTATATGAAAAATGGGTTTGAAGACTGCAGACAAATACTATATAGTGAACATGGCGTGTGTGATCAGCTGTGTTCAAGGTAAACACCTATTTACAAAAAAATAAGTTTTAAAAAACACCTGTAAATACACACTCTGAGGACATCTAAATATATACTGTCATCTGTCAATGCACTCTTGGGACATTTAAATATATCTGTAATCTGCCAAATACTCGTTCTCCAGGACATGTAAATACATCTGAAAACTGTCAACACAAACTCTGGGGACATCTAAATACATCTGTAAATACACACTCTTAGGGCATACATCTGTAATCTGTTAACACACACTCAGAACATCTAAATAATCTTAATCTGTTTTAACACACACTACCATCTAAACACATCTGTAATCTGTAAATACACATGCTGCTATTATGTGTTTGCACAAGGGACAGGAGTCTTAACATAGACGCAATATGTGCGTATATATTTGCACAAGAGATGGGAGTTTTAATGTGTGCACAAGATGCGTGTGTTTACATGAGACAGGAATTTTAAGGTGCGCACAAGATTGTGTCCTCGCACAAGAGACTGGAGTTTAATGTGCGCACAAGACTGTGTGTGTGTTCGCACAAGGGAAAGGAGTTTTAACATGCGCACAAGGGACAAGAGTTTTAACCTGCACAAGATGCGTATGTTTGCTGAAGAGACAGGAATTTTAACATGCGCACAAGATGTGAGTGTGTTCACACAAGGGACAGGGATCAGATGATGAACAACAAATACAAAACTGACGAAGAAAACTGGAGGTGGAAAACCAAGTTGTCAACAATAAAGGTCGGCACAGCCTTGGTCTTTCCCATCAAACTGATCAACTGTGACACGTCATTTACATTTTAACTTTAAAACCTAATTTGCATTTAATACTTTATGAAATAAGATGTTATTTCCCAAAGTTAAAACGTGACTTGGGACTAGAGCATGTTATTCTGAATTGTGGGGCAATAATCGTCATGCATGTAAAAGTAAAGTGTGTACTCTGACGTTAATGACACGACATGGAATGACCTCTCCCTTCACTCCTGGAGGAGTTGTCAGGACACTGCACTGAAGTTTTCAGGTAGAGTGTAGTGGGCAAGTTGAAATAAATCACTTTATGTAGTGAGGAAATAACAAGTCATACATTAAAAAAGAAAAAAACCCGCAAAAGTATGGTTGAACAAGATTGTCAAGATATACAATATGAAGTGGTATTACAAATATGCCATTGAAAACCAGTAATGTAAAAAATAAATGAATGGAACTCAAGTAAAACTGAATAATATAAAGTCGGGACTTTGCACTTTAAATTTTAAAAATTGACATCATGACCAGTAATAAATGCAGAAATAAAATAACGATGAGGTAACGTTAATTCTAAAATTACATTTTGCTTGTCATATCATATATCACACTTACAATATAAATATATTTATAGAAAAAAGTGTGATTCTTATTTCACATCACATAATTTACTGTAGTATAAGCAGCAACAACTTCTCACTCATTACTAACTTTCCTATAGCATTTGCAAGAAAGTGGCCCAACATCCAGCACAAAACGACACCATCCAACAAAGTGGCACACCTGACGTCTTACACCTGACTTCTCACCTAACTCCTTCAGGAGTTTTTAGGGCACTGCACTGAATTGTTCAGGCAGTGCATTGAGGGAAAGTGGAACCTGGCGGAGCCCATCCATCTCCAGTCAGCAGATGCATGCTGGGTATGTTCCCGTCATTGTCCTAGCAGTCATGGCTGGCTCGCTTCTCTACAAAAGGTAGAGAGGGGTTTAACAAGTGCGCAAGACGTTTGGCATACTGTCGCTCGTGGGATTTTGGTATAAAGCATCCTCTGGAAGACTTTCAGGGAGTGGAGTCAACATCGATGTTAACTGCATGGGATAAAAAAAGACTACTGGTGGTTTTGCTGTCGAAATGTGAAGTACCGACTGTTGAAGGATATTGCAAAATGCTTTCAAATATGATCAACAGTGTAAAACAGAAATAGATGTTGGTCCACAAAACTGACAAACATATTGGTAAGCCATGCACTTCTGTCACTGTTGAAAGTTCCCAGAAGTCTGCACGCAGAATAATGGAACCACGAGGTTTGCAGACAAAAATGCCCAAACAAAGTTGGCATGCAGTATAATAGAACTTGAGCTTTGCAAACAAAAATGCACTGTAAACAAAGTCTGCATGGAGAACAATGGCCAAAATAAAAGCTACTGAATAAAAACATATCATGAATAACCTTTTTTTTGGGGGGTGGGGAGGGGAGAGACATAGAGAACAGCCGAATGAAATTCAATACTATTTCATGCCTTGCATGTAGTGTTAAAAGCCTTTTCAAAAGAAACAACAAAATAAAACAAAAGGGATACAAAACTAACCCAATGAACCATTCCTTTTCTTTTGGGGGCACACCAAAGGGATTTCAATGAAAGAGAAAACCTCACAAAGTGAAAGCAAACAGAAACAACACTTTGAATCACTCTCTTTCCTCTTCCAAAATAATAATAATAAAACAACACAAATCACAGGTACAGTGAACATAAAATACTTAAAACACAAAATACTGAAAACAGAGGTCTACTGTTATTAAGGATATAACAATATGATATATCAGCATGGTATACTAACAGTTAATAATACCGTTTACAACAACAATACACAAATAGAATGAAAGATACTGACGAAAGAGGAGTATCATTCTTGACAGGGGTGTACACTTGAGCATTACATACTACCAGTTATATCAGAAATTCATGACAAAAACTGCATAAATGGGCAGGAAAAGGAGGAAGAGATATGTTGTACATAACAATGACGGACCTCAAGAATCAGCGGAGCCCCCTAGTATGTTCTTTCGAGCCAGAAGGCCCATAGAGCCGGAGCTTATCCCGGTTTCTGTAGCGTTAAGCGAACTGATGGTTTTTCACCACCCCTGTGACAGGACGCTAGTCTGTCGCCAGATACTTCCCCAGCAGAGCTGGTACCCACTTGTACACCTGGGTGGAGTGAGGAAAATAGGAGTAAAGTGTCTTTCCCAAGGACACAACACCGAGCCGAGCGGGGATCGAACCCGCAACCTCTGGATCACGAGTTGACCGCCTAAACCACTCGACCACGGTGCCTCCCGGAGCCCCCTAGTAGTCCCTGAAATAGACTAGCGCCCAGACCATGACGAAGGCGACGGAGAGCTTGTGTAGGGCGTGGAAGAAGAAGCGGGAGAAGCTCTTGGCGTTGTGGATGCAGTGCGGGCCCTCCAGGCAGAAGTAGAGCAGCGCCACCCACACGCTCAGGATCAGCGCCTCCTCCATGTTCCGCACACTCCAGTGGTTCCTGCCACACCGCACCACACCACACCGCACCACACCATGCCACACCATACCACACCACGCCACGCCACACCGCACCGCATCACACCACACCGCACCGCATCACACCATACCACGCCACACCGCATCACACCATGCCACACCGCACCAAACCACGCCGCACCACACCACACATGGTCAGTTCTATCTCTGAAGACGCCTGTCACTTGTGACAAGTTGTTGTTGTTGTTGTGGGTTCCCCAGTTTAACACCCTGGGGGACTCCCTCATCCCACCTGGGAATCACCGTGAGATAGGAACTACACTGGATGAGAAGTTTGCATGTATGTATGACTGTTTTCAAGTACCTCGCCATAATTATAGGCAGCCATACTCTCTGACTTCAGAGGATTTTTTCTTCTTGCAGGTTGTTAAGAGCTCACCCTGGTTGAAGGCAATCTCAACATAACATTTTAATGTAAGCCTTGGAACTCAGCTGACATCAATAACTGACACAGCTTTTGGCCTGGGCCAACGTGTGACAAGTACAAACTGACTTAAAGTTTTGTCTTTTCTCTCTACTCCTTGGCAGTGTGTCGTAGCTGTTCATATGACATTCAAAAACCGATTTTAACGCTTAATCATGTCGAATCCAAGGAAAATTACTCGTGCTGCTAGCTGAATGTCTTTTTCCAAATAGTGTTCAGTTTTTTACTCTGCTGACTGGAAGAAATATGGATGATACAGGTTCAGAACATGAGTCGACATAAAATCGAATTTCAGCCAGAGAGATTGAAACACTGATCCCCCAGCAAACAAACAATGCCCTCACTACTGACAGCTGTGCCCTACACTGCATGCCAAGGGCAGCAACTATGGTCATACTGTCGTCGTTGAACGCTCAGACAGCAACTATTGTTGTCTGTCATACATGTTGTGCTGCTGTTAAGCACCTGACAAGTCAGGCCCAGCTCATCAAACTTCAGCGTGGGAGAGAATTGTTATCTTTTAAGTCTTTCTGGGGGAAAAAAAAGGCAGGATGGACCAAGAAGGCAGAAAGTAGACAAGAAGGAGGTGACAGGAAGAAAAGGAACAAGGCAGAAACAAAGACAGGGATAGAAAAAGAGAAATTTCTAGCACAGATTTTCCAGAAGGTGGGGATGCTTTTCATACTGACAGGCCCCCAGCATCCCCAAAAGGAGGGGGGGGGGGGAGAGGAGGGAGAAGACCAGCTGGTACTCACTCCATGACAAACTTGATCATGACGACCAGGCCGGCGTCACAGACCAGGGCAGCCAGCAGGTAGCGCTCCCCTATGTGGTGAACCCACGTCTGTGGGCGTACCACAGCCCACACCAAAAGGCCTCCGCCGAATCAGCAGACACACCATCGCCACGTTAGAAAACTTGATTCGCCATGCTGTCGGTGTAGGACCTTGTTCCGGTCAGCAGGTGGGTCCACTGCCCACGGGAATTGGGTCCTGTGAATGAAAAGTTAAACTTAAAGTCCTTTATTCTCTTTAATTTTATTTTTATTCTTCTTTAATATTGAGGTAATCCGATAATGGAATAAGCACTCAATACCTGTTCCGTTAGTTACATCCAGTCACAGTGTAATGAGTTTTTCAAAAAGTTTCATCTGTTCTCTGACAATTCATGACTTTATCTCTTTCATAAAGTGGACAGGTTTAAAATTCCAAATGATGCCGTCATTCACCAATGACCCTGTATAAGTCCATCCCAAGGACTTTTGAGGGTGGTTGGCATCCGATTTAACTCCAAAATGGCTAATACTTAAATTGATCAATTTCAAACTTGTACTGTCAGCATTCCCCGTCATTCACAATTTAGCAGTTTCAAACCTTCCACACATTTTGAGGCATCTGAAGCCGTTTTCCTCACTAAAAGTGTATGAATTGGTCTAGGTTGTAGTCTTTCAGATGGTTCCACGACAACTGGGTCTCAGTTCAACACTTTTAGCATAACATTTCTAAAGAACCCATGGAACTAACCTAACAAGAAGATGTCCCGACAAATCAATGAAAAAAGCATTTGAAGCACTGCACACAAGCCCACAACATACACACCACAAAAACGATAACAACAACAAATCTTGATAGTCCGGGAAAAAAACACCAAATTTTGTGTATGCAACAATACACTACAACATGTTAAATTTTAAACTTGTCTTCATAACATGATAGTTAAACTAGTAGAGATATAACACACCTTACATGGGTAAATTTAGATAAACAACACATACAAGGGATGGAATCCAGGGGCTGCTTTTATCTCAGTGCTGTGCAGCAGCAACACTATGCCAGGCAGTATAGACAGGGACAGGACTGGGGAATGCAGGTTATGCATGCATTCATCGTAACCAAAAAATATCACACACACTCACACACATGTACACACACGCACTGCTTGCTGGATAGTTATTGTGCGAATATATTATTTTTTTAAAGCGCTACTTGAAGAGTATGAACGCATATGAGCACATGTTTGCGAGGGTGGAGGAGGAGAGGATGGATGTCATTGCAGGCAATATTGTCAGTAATGACGCAATGAATGCCTAGTATTTTCTAACGCTTTGTTCCTGTACCTTTTTATTTTCTTAAGTATGAAAGTGAAAGAATGGATGATATAGTATAATAGTAGCTGAGGTAATTTGTTTGACATTTTATGATTTGTATTTGTTTTAATTCTTAAAACATTCTTTATCTAAGTGTGTGTGTGTGTGTGTACGTACACGTGCGCGCACAGGTGTGTATGAGTATGTGTGTGCGTGTGTATGTATATGTGTGTAATTTGTATTTTCCAATTATTATTTTATCGATTTTCCTCTTTTTACTGGTTCAATTGATTGGTAAAGGTTGCAATAATGTAGTATTTCAGTATAATCATTAACAAATTTGTTCTTAGACTATAGATAGCTTGATGAAAAAAAGCAAATGCATTGCTTATTCAATGTACCATCTGGAAATAAAAATTTGACTTGACTTGACACACACACACAAACATGTATGCACACACTCACAGACAGACAGATGCACACACACAGTGCCCACCACACACACTCACAAACTTACACAAACACAGTGACACACATACACAAACACAAAAACCTTACACACACTACACACACACACAACACACACAACCTTGTATCACCACCACACACCTGTGATCAGACAGATCTATGGCTTGTAGTTGTCACCAAAACTGGGAAATTCTACTTCTCCCAACGCCAGTATCACCAAACTGTCCACACACATCATCCTGGCCCCCCCTCCCTGAAGGGACATACCCAACCTTCTGCTCTGCTTGTACAGTTCTAGTCCAATACCAAACAGGGATCACTATTGATTAAAGCAGTATAGAGTAATTGACACAGATCAATACTGGCCACCCCACTAACGTGGTTGACTAGCCACACTACTTGCCAGTTCTACTGTTTGGACAGATCAGATAGCCTGGACTAGACTATTGTGCTTAGTTCACAAATCTGCTGACCTGGTTCAAATCCTGTTTTATTATTACTATTATTTATCTTTAATTATTCTTAATATCGAGGACAATGGAATAACACTCATGTGCTTTTTTACATCCAGCCCCGTGTGTATGCGGTTTTGTAAATTTTGTCATCTGTTCCCACCGGCACACAATGGCCTACTCTTTCGAAAAGCGGAACAGGATTTAACGTGTGCGCAAGATGTTTTGCATGCGTTCGCACACGGGGCCTCGGTTTATAGTCTCATCTGTGCCTCAGTTATCATCAAACCATAGGAGCGATGCTCTATTTTTAACATGGTTGTTCTACCAGCCTCAAAACAAAGCCACAACACTTTAAACAAACTATACATTTTTCTTCAGATTCAATACAAATGCAACAAGAACAAAAAACACACAAATGGGCAAGCTGATTGATTTGAACAGAGCTCACTGCCAGGTAGAAAGATGCTTTGAACAGTCAATGCCTCAGTGACTGAATCACCAGTATTTTCTCTTTACTTCAAAATGAATCATTAACACAAAGTTCTGACTTCTCCTTTTACTGTTTTAAATGAACAAATAAGTCTTACCTTTAACACAGCTTACTGCATGAACTAAAGTCAAAACAGTTGTTTTTTCTCAGAAGTTTGCTATGCCGTTTGCAACATTGTAAAACAGCACACTGACACATATAGATAAGATCAAGATCAGATCTTGCCAGTTTGTTATCAAATCAATATAATGACAGTAACACACCAGCTTGAGACATATGTGCATGTTCTTGCAACTGTACACACAAACACACACACACACACACACACAGTGATACACACTGCAGACATACGCAAAACAATGATTTGGTGGCCTACAGTTAACATGTCTTGATCTGTCTAGGAATGCAATATTAACTTAAAGACTCAAGCTGGTTCACTCCCCTCACCCAAATGTTTGAATGAGACTATAAACTGAGGTCCTGAGAATGCAGAATATGTTGCAAGCATGCCAAAACCCCATGCGCCTTTTGCAAAAGAGAAGGACAGCTATGACAAGTAAGAGAAGGACAGCTATGACAAGTAAGAGAAGGACAGCTATGACAAGTAAGAGAGATGACATGATAAGTGGGAGAGATGACACGATTCATAATCATACCCAGCATGCAACCCTCTGACTGGAGGGATGGGCTGAGCCAGGTCAACTTGCCCACAATTCTCTGCCTGAAAAAGTGAGTGCAGTGCCAGGCCCCTGACACTGGTGAAGATGATGGGAGAGGTCATCTATCTACAATAGCAGACAGTTGTATACCGACTGTTGAGCATCACACAGTGACACACATGGATCGGGGGTCTAGAGGTAACGCGCCTGTCTAGAAAGCGAAAAGGCCGGGTCGGAAGTTGCGGTGGTTCGAATCCCGTTTGGACCCAAAACTTTTCCCCATCCATTAGACCATAAGTGGTGGTCTGGGTGCTAGTCTTTCGGGTGAGATGATATACTGAGGTCCCGTGTGTTATACATTTTTAGCGCATGTAAAAGAACCCACGGCAACAAGAGAGTTGTCCCTGGCAAAATTCTGTAGAAAAAAGCCACTCTGATAGGGAAACAAATACAATTGCAGACAGGAAAAAGAAAAACAAAAGGGTGGCGCTGCTCTTGTGGAATTTCACAGAGAAAAATCTGCTGTGACTTAAAGTGGTATAAAATACAAAAAAAATTTTATTTTAAAAACACACGCTCACAACACACACACACACACACAGTGACACATGCACAGTGACACAACACACACACACGTGCTCTTGCACTTGTGCAAGCATGCGTGCACACACACACACAGAGTATGGACAGCATAGAGTCACACAAGGAAAAGGACTCATAGTCATATGTGCAGTGATTAAACTGCTGAATGGATCAGTGGTCTAGTGGTAACATTCTTGACTTACACACTTCGTGAAGTCGCAGGTTCAAGTGGGGTCACTCTGGCCCCACACTTTTTCCTACCTTGTAACGAAACCTTGACTGGTGTTCTGGGTGCTAGTATGCTCCAGTGGCTGTGACTGACTCACTCTCTCATGAAAGGTCGATGGTTTTAAACACGTGATGAAGAAAAGGTTCACAGTGTCCACTGAAGGATTTACGCTGTACGTTACACTACAGGGGAACCATGCAGTCACACCCCATCCCATCAGTCTCACAACTTAGTTAAAACAAATCTTGTTTTTTAACCTAGTCAAACCTAAATACTTGTAAATACTTAAAATAGTTATTTATTCTTTTATGTCGAGGATAATGGAATAAACACTCATGTGCTTTTTTTCCACATCCAGTCCCCGTGTGTATGCAATTTTGTAAAATTTGTCATCCGTTCCCACCGGCACACAATAGCCTACTCTTCTGAAAAGCAGAACAGGTTTTAATGTGTGCTCAAGATGTTCTATGTGCATTTGCACATGGGACCACGGTTTATAGTCTCATCTGAAGGACTTCTGGGGGGGAGGGCAGAGTCGGCACTGATGTTAACTCCAGAGGAAAAATCCTCTTGAACAAGAATCGAACCTGGGTCAGCAGATCACGAGCACATCACTCTAACCACTAGGCTATCCGTCCCATCCCTATATCACAACCTGAGCACATCTGGTTCAAATCCATTTTTGAAAAATCAATTTGTCTCCATAATTCTGCTATTATAGTATCTCTTTCAGGCTTTAGAAATGGTCTGTGTTCTAGTCAGCTAAGATAACACAGTGTGTATATTACATTAATTTATGCATGTAAAAGAACCCAGGGCAAAGAGGAAAAAAAATGTTGGCTGGCTACCACCCTTTCAATCCTCTCTTTATGAATAATATTTGCAAGTTTACTGGTAGTCTTACTGTCCCCCCTCTTCCACCCTACAGTAATGTAATCTTGGGTTTATGGAAAGGGAACACTCCATGAAAGAAGAGGAAAGAAAGAAGGAAGGAAGGAGGAGAGAGTCTACCTCCACATTCTCCAACCACCACCCCCCCCCCCCCCCCTCCCCTGCCCACTGTTTGACCATTGCTGCTTGAGCCATTCCCTCCTCCTGACAGACCCCCACCCCCACCCCCCCACCCCCCCCCCCCCCCACTCCTCTTTTGTGCTGTTTGGCCCTAGCCTAGCCTATCCTATCCCCTGGGCCTAGGCCTATGCTCTAGCCCTACACACACAGCACAGCACACTGAACATAATCACCAGAATAATCTACCACGCCGTGTAGGCCTAGGCCTACTGTTAGGCCTAATTATAATATATAGTTTATCTGCATATGCACTACCGTCCCAGTGAACTGAATCAAACCCCTCTCCTGTCCATTTGTGTACATACATATATAGTGTTTATCTACGTGGTTAGTTTGGAGCAATGATCACTTAAGAGTTAGGCATAGACTAGCCTATATCCTGCCATCCTACTGGCAAGAAAATAAAATAAACCCCACCCAAAGCAAAGCACCCACGCCCACACTCAATGTTCGCATTCACTTGCCTAGTGAAAAGACGGCAACACAAATCTAATAGGCCATCGATAAACTCACACCCCTGTCCTTAAGGGATTTTTTTAATTACCTGGGCTGCATTAGAAAGGACATCTACAACAAAAAAACAAATTAATGATAATGATAACTCACAGCAGACGACAGTCAGAGGCAGTGGCAGTTCCCGCTCTTACCCAGTGCAGCAACTTGGCGCTCAGTGAAGAATTCAAAGCTTCCTTGGACTGTAGAGAGAGAAAGGCTGTGGCTTTGTTTTGGTCTGAGGTCAAGGTCACTGATGGTGGTTTGACCTCGATATCTTTGACCTCTCTGCTGGGTTGGGCCAGCTCTTTCTTGGCATCACTCTGTAGTCTACCTGTGTGTGTGTGTGTGGTGTGTGTGTGTGTTGTGTGTGTGTTGTGTGTGTATGTGTGTGTATGTTGTGTGTGTGTGTGTGTGTGTGTATGTATGTGTGTGTGTGTATTTATGTGTGTGTGTGTATGTGTGTGTGTTGTGTGTGTGTGTGTGTGTGTGGTGTGTGTGTGTGTGTGTGTGTTGTGTGTGTGTGTGCACAAAAACTGCGCGGATGACAGGTGCATGGTGTGTTCGTTGCAAGCAAATGCTTGTGAATATTTGTATGTGTGTTGACTGTTCTGATCGCATGAACTAACAAAACCTGAACCAAATAGGCTAACCCCCAACCCCCAACCCCCCCCCCCCCCCAAACCAAGCCCCCTCCCCCCAACAAACAAACAACCCCCTCAACAACTAGAACAACAATAGCAACAACAAAAACCAACACTCCCAACTGACCCCCCCCCCCCCCCCCTCACAATCCACACAACAACAACGAAACCCCCAACATTACCCCCCCCCCCCCCCCCCTCCACACACCACACACACACACACACACACACACACACACACACACCAAGTTGTATTGCTATGCCCTCGGTATTGTATTGTGTTACTGTACTGGATTGCAACGTATTATATTGTGTTGTATTGTATTTATTGCATTGTACTGTACTGAATTGTATTGTACTGTGATGTATCGGGGAGGGGGGGGGGGGGGGGGGGGGGGGGGGGGGGGACGGGATAGCCTAGTGGTTAGAACATTGCGCTCGCAATCTGACGGGTCGATTCTCGTTCAAGGGGATATTTTTCCCCTGGAGTTAACATCAGTGCAGACTCCACTCTCCCAAAAAGTCTTTCGGATGAGACTATAAACCGAGGCCCCGAGCGCGAACGCACGCAGAACATCTTGCGCACACGTTAAATCGTGTTCCGCTTTTCGTAAGAGTAGGCCATTGTGTGCCGGTGGGAACGGATGACAACATTTACAAAACCGCATACACACGGGGATTGGATGTAAAAAAAAAAAAAGCACATAAGTGCTTATTCCATTATCCTCGATGTAAAAGAATAAATAAATGTAAAAGAATAAATAAATAAAAATAAAAATAAATCAATCATGATTGCATCAATGGACAGGATGGAATCTAGGACCTCTGGCTTCCTTGACGACCTCAATGCACTGAAGATCAGGGTCATGGGCCCACCATAACCTTCACGCCCACAAGCAACGAAACACGGAATGAACCAAACGAACAGTCAGACAAACAGCACGTGTCTAATTGTACCTGTTCGATTACAACACTTGTTAAAAGGCAACATGACCTGTGTAAACAGAACATAAGATCAATAACAAACACAATACGAGGAATTCAGAAAACTTATTTCACATATATAACAACAACAGTTGTAGCAAAACCAGCAGCAGCAACAACAAAAACAGCAACAACAACAGCAGCAGCAGCAATAACAACAGCATAAACAACAACATTCAAACCTTCAAAATGAAGAGCAAGTAACACAGCCAGAAACAGACCGCACGTGAAACCAAACAAAACAGCAACACTGAGAACAAGAATAAGGCAACCTGATGGACTCCTTAAAAAAACCCAACAAACAAATAAAATACTTAAACGACAAACAGTGCTCCTAATTCCATTGGATGGTTGCTTCTGATCTGAATGATACGTAAGACTAGATGTTTTGGAGAGCCCATTTTCTAACATTGTGATCAACAGATGGTGATGTTTACTATTGTGTATGAAAGCTATGAATGCTTCACTCTCTGTGTTTTTCAATTTGTCTAACAGTTTATCAGAAGCACAGAATGTGTGCGTGTTGTCCCTCCTCCACGTGTATATCCTGCCTGACAATCTGATCTATCTCTCTCTGTTTTGTATTATCATTCTCTTGACGATGATGATCATCATTTCGCTTGTGTGGCTTATCAAGGCGACTGTTCTGTGGTTGTCAGTCTTCAGTAGCATATTCCCGCTCTTACAGAGCCTGACAAAGTTTTGTTGCTTCCCCTCACTGGGCCAGTGAGTGGAAGCAATTTTTAAGTGGAAATAACAACAAACATACGAACATACCCACGCGCATTCTCGCGCGTGCGCCCCCCCCCCCCCCCCCCTCACCACACACACGTATAACAAAATCTTTAATGAACAGTCCTATAGGACATTTGTTATAGTTATAAGTCGCATTAGCATTTCTTATGTATTTATTTGTTGTTATCATTGCTTAGCCTTTTTCTGTATACTGCCTAGGATATTTAGCAACAGATACCAATTTCACAGCACACAACCATCAACATCAATGTCCCCTCCCCTCCCCTTCCCATCGTCTAATATCACTTTGAGTGAACAGACGTAAAATCGAAGCAACAACAACAACAACAACAACAACAACAACACACACACAACACACACACACACACACACACACACACACACACACACACACACACAGCTCATTTTCTTGTAAGTGAGTACAAATGTGCGCGTGTTTGTACGTGAGTATATGTATGAATGTGTGTGTGTGTGTGTGTGTTGGGTTGTGTTGTGTTGTGTTATAGTGCTTGCGTTGCGTGTGCGTTGCGTTGTGTGTGTGTGTGCGTGTGCGTGTGTGCGTGTGCGCGCGTGTATGTGTGTACGAGTTATGCAGTGTATTTTTCTTGTTAGGGGGGTCCATTTTTTGTTGTTGAGTTTTTTTTTGTTTTCGGTTTTTGGTCGCGCGCGTGTATGTGTTTTCTTTCTTTTTTTCTCGGTTTCTATTTTCTTTTGGAGTTATTAAAAAAATATTATTATTGGTTATGGTAATAATGTAGTTAGATAATATTGATCAAGTTGTTTTTTGTTCCTAGATAGATAGCTTGATGAAAAAAAGCAAATGCATTGGTTATTTAATGTACCATCTGGAAATAAAAATTTGACTTGATAACAAAAAAAAAAAAAAAATGACAACGCGCGTGCAGGCCCAGCATTAGACAAGGGCAATAACCCTATTGATTTTACGATCAATTTTCTAACCCGATGGCAGTTTTCCCCCTTTAATAGTTATCTCTTGTCATTAGTTATTTTTGCTTCTTATTCTTTAAAAAAAAAAAAGTCTCCATACACTGGAAGATATACGTGTCTTGTTATTATGCTGTAGATTGAAATTCACAGTGTGGTATTTCAACACAATGCAAGCAAATTTTATTTACAGATAAAAATCCGCGGTTGTGGATTATTTCTGGATTAGGCTAGCAGACAAACGTATCCGCAGAAAGAGAAAAAAAACCCAGAAGTTAAAAAGCAACAAAGATATTGGCATTCTAGTTAAATGCATATCCCTTGAAATATGCTATATGTATTTTAAGTGCTGTTTTAAAAATTAAAAAGGGGAATCTTAAAAAGTAAACAGAAAATTATATAGAAAACGGAAATAAAGCCCGAAACTGAAAATGAGAAACAACATGGAGGGCGGTGGCAGAGACAAGGAGCAGCTCTTGGCTTTGAAAGGTAAGCCCGTATGTTTGTGAGCGTCTTCATCGTGAAGCAACGTCTGTTTGTTTTCTACGTTGTCTATTCAGGTATTGGTCGATTTTTCTTGTTTCTGAAGTTTTGTCTTAATAATGATTTACGTTGGAATGCTTCCTTTGCTTATTTTCGATTTTTGTCGTCTGCTAAGAAGAACATACTGATATTTTTTCACGAATTTATTATTGATCGTTTCTTAAAGAGAAGTAAATGTCTATATCTCCTGCTTGAAGAAATGAGATCGCTCCTCGTGATTTTGTGATCGATTTATTGTAGAACTGAAAAGTTGTTGCACAATGGACACAGGCTGTGGTGCCGAGTTAAAAGCCGTTAATTGAGTTTAGAACATGATATAGTAATCAATGAATGACTCTCGTTAACACCGAAATAATGTATCCAAAGCTTGTTCAGTGAAATGTCCAAGTTCAGTGAAAAGTCCAAGTGTCTGGCACCCTTTACCTCATTCACAAACATGTGCTTACAGTTACACACACACACACACACACACACACACACACACACACACACACACACACACACACAAGTCACACACAGTCCACACACACAGAGTCACACACACACACACACACAACACACAATGAAACACCCATTATCACATGCTCAACCACTCAGTCACACACACACACACACACACACACACACACCATATGATGCACACCCATTCTCACATGCTCAACCACTCAGTCACACATGCATGCATGCACACACACACACACACACACACAAAAGTGCGTGTGCACACAGTGACACACACACACACACGCACACGCACACACACACACACACACACAAAGTGCATGTGCACACAGTGACACATACACACACACACACACACACACACAAAGTGCGTGTGCACACAGTCACACACACACCTTTGCTCACATCATACACACACGCACACATCATACACACACACACATACGCGTGCACATGCACATGGACTGAGTGTAGTGTGATATCACTGTGGTGTCATCTTGAGTAAGAGCTGCTTCAGTCATCTAAAATGGAACTTTTTCCCAGTAGCCATTTTCGCAAACTCTTTTGTGGACATATTTTGCATATAACTGCTGCATATGCATGCATACTTTTTGTGGGGGTGGGGGTGGGAGAATCACCATATGTCATAAAGCAAACTTAAGTTTATTCATTATTTACATAAAAGAGCATTGAAATTTAAATCATTTTTATTTATTTATTTTATTCTTTTATATTGAGGATAATGGAATAAGCACTTATGTGCTTTTTTACATCCAGTCCCCGTATGTATGCGGTTTTGTAAATTCTGTCATCTGTTTCCACGGCACACAATAGCCTACTCTTACAAAAAGTGGAACAGGATTTAACGTGTGTGCAAGGTGTTCTGCGTGCGTTTTATTAAGGTCAAGGTCTGTGACTACAAGCTATTATCCGTTATAATTTTACTTTCCACAACAGACATGTATTTCTTTAGCAAGAAAGCTGTGTTTATGCAGAATTTTGTGAATGGAAATTTATGCACCTCAGACCCCAGAAGACCACTGTTCCCTTGAAATGAATCAGCACAGGCAGGATCATTTGCTGGCACAATTTCCAAGACCCAGAAATAATCTTTACAAATCAAGCGTCCTGCATGTCTGCATGTGGGAAAGAAGCTCCCAATAGATTTAGATAGAGTGTGGCATTATCTCATGAATAAGTGTTTAGAAAATTATTTATGTCATCTGTCTAGAGCTTCTTGTGTGCAGAATCCTTTTTCTCTCTATCCAGTATCCTTTAAAACATGTTTATAGTGCGATTTTCTTATAGGTTTGTTATATGCTTAGGTAAGATTGGACGTTGATTCACAAATTGTGTGTATGTGTGTGTATATATGTATGAGAGTGTGTGTGTGTGTATGCATGTGTGTGTGTGTGTGGTGTGTCGTGCGCACATGCGTGCGTGCATGTGTGTGTGTCGCATGCTCCTGGTCATGATAAACTTGGACACTGCAAACAAAAAATAGATTGTTTTGATGACTAAAATAGATTGTTTTGATGACTGATATTGCCATGAAAGGAATTCAGTGAAGGAAGAATTCTCACCACTTGATCAGTTTGACCCCATGCTGGCTTAGCCATTCCTCCCAACTTTGGGGCTGGTTTCTAGACATGTTATGGTGGGGATGACTGGTGTGCTGCAGTTGTAGTGACTACCAGTACCACAGTACAAATGGTTGGAAGTTCAAAGCCAGTGTGTCTTTGTACAGGCACAACCTCCTTCAGACCTTTTTTCTTCTTATCTTTTTTCTAGAGCTGTGTGGCTAAGTAAGTAACTGAGTAATTTAGTCAGTTAGGATATTTTATGTGCCTGATCTTTTTTTTAAGAGAGCTCTAAATGCTTTGACAAACATGACACTGACAGAATTATTAAATTTATGAACAAAACAACTAATCCATACATACATGTATAAACCACCACACACATGCCTTCACCCAAACCCATTCTCCTTGATAGCTACCCATCATCATTTACAAGCCTCCGGGCTACTACCTAAGGGGTCAGGAGCTTTGCATTCTTCATGAGACTTAGTGTTTAAGGTCTTCACCATATTCTGCCAGAAATGTCAGTGTCAGAGAAGATTTGCTGATCAGTTCTGGCATTTCATCCTGGTGCTTCAATATTATATGGTCATCTGAGTGACTGTTTGCGCACCTTGGCTTCAGTACAGTTCCCCCAGTTCACCCAGCTGTAAATGGGTACCTGCCCTCTTTAGGGTCAGGGAAGGTAAAGCAGTGAGGGAGAGGAGATGGGCGCTCCCTCAATATGCTGGCCCTAGAGAAGTGAGGTTTCTGACGCCTCGCTCCCCTACACCTTATAGGCTATGGGACTCCTTTATCTGGTTTCACCTGATCCTCAGTGGTAGTTGAACTTCAGACACACATTGTGTGTGCAGCTCGAACAGTAAGTGTCCTCACAGCTGAGCATTAGTTTCTCAAGGGGCAGTTCTTGTCAGGTTCAAGTATAGGTCTCTCTGTTGGTTGAGTTTTGCAGTGCTGTCAGTTTGAAGTTTGATACAGCCGTCATGTGAGACACTAACTGACTAAGAGTATGTTGAACTTTGACACAGCCATGATCTGAGAATGAGACACTTAAGAGTTGTGTCACTATCTAAATTGATCTATTTGTCTGTTGATTGATTGATCAATTGATCTATCTGTCTATCTGTCTGTCTGTCTATGTATTTGTATGTGTGTCTGTCTGCCTCTCTCATCTGTCTGTCTGTCTGTCTGTCTGTCCGTCCGTCCGTCCGTCCGTCCGTCTGTCCGTACGTCCGTCGTCCGTCATCCTATCTATACTATCTATCTATCTATCTATCTATCTATCTATCTATCTATCTATCTTCTATCTATCTATCTATCTATCATCCCTCTAGGTTGTCTGTTTATGTATTTGTGGTCTGTCCTTTCTCATTTACTACATCTATCTATCTATCTATCTATCTATCAATCTATCTAATCAAATCTGCCCTGTCTGTCTGTCGTCTGTCTGTCTCTTTGTCTGTTTTGTATTGTGTACGTCTTTCTCATTATCATCTATCTATCTATCATCCTAACTACTATCTATCTATCTATCTAATCTATCTTCTGTCTGTCTGTCTGTCTGTCTGTCTGTCTGTCTGTCTGTCTGTCTGTCTATCTATCTATCTATCTATCTGTAGGTCTGTCTGCCTGTCTTTCTGTCTGTCTGTCTGTCTGTCTATCTAACTATTGACCACAAGTTGTCCATTGAGTTCTGTGATGTTTCGGTTTATTAACCATCCTCATCTGTAGAGGTTTACAGAAACACAAACCACAGAAGAAACCATCAACAGGAGGACTGAACATCATTTAAGGATATAAATCTGGATAGGTGCCAGATACAGCTGGACTACATAAGATAATTGTCTAACTAGAAAACCAAAGCCTTGTCAAATGTCTCCAGTGTGATTAAACGTACCTTTACATCAGACCAAGAGAGCAGACAGCAGGTAGGTGTACACATGTAGATTCCTTGATGGGCTGGAGGAGGGGGAGAGCAAAAGTAGCTGAGGAGACTTAAAGTGCAGAAAGGAACTGTTACTGTTATAGGCCAACAAGCCACAGGAAGTGAACATTGTTTTGTGCATGTAGGGTGAGTACAAATCACAGTTTTAAAGGAAGGGGCAGTGGAAAGGATATAAATAGCTTTTAGGAAGCAGGAGAGAGAGAGAGAGAGAGACCTGGCTTCCAACATACAAAAAAAGGAGTACTCATCCCTCCCTCACTAGTGTGCAAAGCTTCATGAATAAACACCCGGCTTCACACGTGTATTCAGGCCTCTGGCTGCAGTATGTGCACACACTCTATCCCCGCTTCCTCCCCCCCCCCCCCCCCCCCACCCCCCCCAAAAAAAAAAAAAAGAAACAAACAACCAAACAACAAAACCATACTTACCTGGCACACATGCACGCACGTGCGCGCGCGCGCGCGCGCGGACTGACTGCATAACCAACGCTTTATTGATTTTTATATTCGAGGATAGATCTGTCGAATCAAGTATTTGTGTGTATTAAAAACATATTCATTTATTTATTCTTTTATTTTGAGAATAATGGAATAAGCACACGTGTGGAGCTTTTGGTGCCTTTTTTTTTTTACAATCAGTCCCTGGTTACACGCAGTTTTGAACATTTTGTCATCCCTTCCCACCGGCACAAATGGCCTACTTATCCGAAAGGCGCAAGGTGTTCTGTATTCGTTCACGCACAGGACCTCGGTTTATAGTCTCGTCTTCGTAACTTTCGTGGGAGTGGAGTCAGCACTGCTATTAGCTCCAGGGGAAAATAATCCCCTTGAACGGGAGTCTCGGTGGTGGCTCGAACCTGGGCTCGACCCTGGGTCATCAGATCGCGAGCACAACGCGTTATACTCTAACCACCAGGCCACCCTGTCCCCGCATTGTCATGCCCACGTTGTTTGGTAGAAATATCATCCAAGTGTCTTTTTAAGATCTTTCGGGTTAATGCCATAGGGTTGTAGATTTAGAGATTTCTTCAGAGTTAGGACAGATGCTTTTTTTTAATGATGGTGTCTTTTTATTTGCCAGTATTTTAAAAGAAAAGAGATGTTTTGAAGTCAGGTGTTGGATCTATGTACAACTTTTTCTAAACATTTCATCAGACTGGAGGTTTCAGTCTTTTGGTGTCTAGCCTTTTTAGAGACAAAAATCTTTTCCATTTGTCAACTTGTAGTATTTTGAGTTTTGTTTCTCTTTTCTTAAAGTTCTGGTTTCTATTCTTTCTTTCTTTCTTTCTTTTCTTTCCCAAAAGGAAATTGCTGTGATGGCTCTCTCTCTGTGTCTCTGTCTGTCTATCTGTCTTTCTCTGTCTCTCTCTGTGCGTGCATGTGCGTGAGTGTGTGTGTGTGTGTGCGAGCGCGCGCGCGTGCAATGTGATCAAATGCATATGTGTTTAAGTGTGCACATGTGTGCAAATAGGCAGAGAGAGAGAGACGAGAGAGAGAGAGAGAGAGAGAGAGAGAGAGAGACAGACAGACAGACAGACAGACAGACAGACAGACAGACAGACAGTGAGAGAGCACAAGCAAGCATAAAATAAAATCAAATTCCCAGTCTCAAGGTGTGCATAATATGTTCTATTTTCTTGCAGAAAGAATAACAACTAAACAATAAAACAACAACAACAACAACAACAAAAAACAACGAAAAGAGCTGAATCGTTTTATAATCTTCCATAGACATTCTAATGATTCTTAGTTCTGTGTGTGCTCACACTGAAAGACAGAAAAAACAACAACACCCCGTTATTATTGCAATGGCCATTGCTGGCACTACACCGTCTTTATGTCTGATATCTTTGGCATTATTTCGGTTGTTGTACATTAGTTGTGTTGTTCCTTCCTCTGCCCCCCCCCCCCCCCCCCCCCCCCCCAACATTATCATCATTCTGTTTGCCATCAGCGATCATAATCAGCATCATCATTATTACCACCATCATCATGATGAACGTCACTCACAGTTATAATGTCATTCTGCCTGCCACAGTCAGTTTTTGTATTTGTTTTGTTTTGTGCCGCTTGTATGTTGGAGGTCTTGGTATGATAGTTCAGTTAGGATTGTACGTGCTGCTTTCCTGCTGTTGTTTTCATTTGACATTGCTTTCCTTTTCGTGCTCAGTTTTGTGGTAATAAATCGACTGCCAGCATTTTCATTTTGACTCAGAGATGTGACAGTGAAGAGTTAACGGATCTAAGTTCAGAATGGAGAAATACGTGGAGAGTACGTGTATGCTTCTGTTTGCATGTTTTTGAAAGTCGATTATTGGAGAAATGAAAACAGAGAGAAACAGAGACAGAGACAGGCAGGCAGGCAGGCAGGCAGGCAGGCAGGCAGACAGACAGACAGACAGACAGAGACAGACAGACACACAGATAGAGACAGACATAGACAAACACGCAGACAGACAGACAGATTGATAGACAGGCAGACAGAAGGTATTTGAAATGTAAACAAAAACCACCCCGTAAACATTTGGTTAAAATGTTTCCGTTTTTGTGTAAAAGGCTGATAGATTACGTTGCACTTCAGTCATTTACGGTTAATGGCTAGTTATAAATTGATCAATAAACTGCATGCTTCGGCAAGATACGAATTGTATACACCCACTCTTACATGAATGAATGTATTGGCATGGTTGACATTTACAAGCACGTGCGCACACACACTCACGCGCGCGCGCGCGCGCGCGCACACACACACACACACGCACGCACGCACGCACGCACGCACGCACGCACGCACGCACGCGCACGCACGCACACATACACACACGCGCACACACACACACACACACACACACACACACACACACACACACACACACACACACACACACACACACACATACATACATACATACACACACAGACGGGATAGCCTGGTGGTTAGAGTGATGTATTCGTGATCTGCTAACCTGGGTTCGATTCTCGTTCACATCATTGCCGACTCCTCTCTCCCCAAAAGTCTTTCGGATGAGACTATAAACCGAGGTCCCGTGTGCCAACCCACGCAGAACATCTTGCGCTCACGTCAAAACCCGTTCCGCTTTTTGGAAGAGTAGGCTATTGTGTGCCGGTGGGAACGGATGACAAAATTTACAAAACTGCGTACACACGGGGACTGGATGAAAAATAAGCACATGAGCTTATTCCATTATCCTCGAAATAAAAGAATAAAAGAAAGAAAAACATAAACACACACGCGCGCGCGGTGGCGATATGCACGTGCACGCGCCTGTATATGCACACACATGCACGCACACACACGCACACACTTATAAGCACAAATGCTCGCTCGTTTGCACGCACGCACACACACTTACAAGCACAAATGCTCGCTCGTTTGCACGCACGCATGCACACGTACACACGCAATGTTTATAGGATAAGGGTTTTAAGTGTTTTCACTTTTTCTTTTCTTCCTTCTTTTGTAATTTTTGCATACACACACGCGATGTTTGTATGAAAAGGGTTTTCAGTGGTTTTCCCTTTTTTTTCTCTTACTTTTCATGTAATTTCTTACCTAGCTCCTCTCTGTCTATCTGTCTGTCTGTCTGTCTGTCTCACTCTCATCTGTCTCTTTTGTCTCTCTTTCTCTGTCTCTTTCTGTCTCTGTCTCTCTGTACATGTCTTTCTCACTGTCTGTATGTGCGTGTCTCTGTCTGTGTTTGTGTGTCTGTATGTATGTATGTATGTATGTATGTATGTATGTATGTATGTATGTATGTATGTATGTATGTCTTTGGTCTGCTTGTCTTTCAGTCTGTCTGTCTGCCTTTCTGCCTTTCTGTCTGTATCCCTAATTCAGACTATCCTGCTGTACGGAAGTGAAACCTGGACATTGACTGCTGAAACAGCAAAGCGAATCCAGTCATTTGAAACAAAATGCCATAGAAAACTACTGGGCATTTCCTGGAGAGAACGAAAGACCAATGAATTTGTCAAGAGTCAAATAACACGGCTAGCAGGTCCACAGGAACCCCTTCTCACCATCGTCAAGAAGAACAAGCTGACATGGTTCGGCCACGTCACCCGCCACAACACTCTGCCAAAAACAGTTCTGCAGGGAACACTCGAAGGTGGCAGAAAGAGGGGAAGACAGAACAAGTCATGGATGGACAACATCAGAGAATGGACCAGGATGAATGACTCGGCACTACTGCGCAGAGCCGAGGACCGAGATGGATGGAGGAGGCTTACCACGGCATCGTCTTTCGTGTCTCCCCCACGACCGCCAAGGTCACGGGTCTGATGATGATGATGATGTCTGTCTCTCTCCCCCTCACTCTCTTTCTTTCTCTCTCTCTCTCTATCTCTCTCCGTCTCTGTCTGTCTGCCTGCCTGTCTGTCTGTCTTCCTGCCTGTCTGTCCGTCTCTGTCCGTCTGTCTCTCCCTCTCTCCCTCTCTCTCTCTCTCTCTCTCTCTCTCTCTCTCCTCTCTCTCTCTCTCTCTCTCTCTCTTTCTCTCTGTCTCTCAGCGTGACGGGGTTTAGTGTTGTGGGTTGCATATATGTGACCCAACAGTGTGCGTGTGCCTCTCAGTGGCTCTGCCTTGGTTGTAGGCCTGTGTTGAGCACTAGTTATGTTCTCCATAATTGTATGAACGTTAGGGAGGTCTGTCTTTCTCTCTTTTGGTCTCAGTTTTCCTTTTGTTTTTAAAAAAATAGATACCCCCCAAAGTCAGAGTGCTGATACCTAAATGGTGAATGGTGGTGGGGGTGGGGGGTGGGGGTGGGGGGGGGGGGGGGGCGAGGGTTGCATACGCAAAACTCTCACCATTAGCGAAACTTGGAGATGTAGTCGAGGAACGAAAAAACTCACAACAAACCCAAACAGTTAAATGATATAATGTAGACAATGATGGAATAGTGTTGTTAGCTGAACAACACTTTCGTTGTTGAGGTGGCAGTAGCAGAGCAGTTTCTGTTTCTGGACTTTTTGTTGTTGTTTATATTTTGTTTGGCTTTTTTTTTTTTGGTAGGTGATACTCTTTAAAATTGCATTTTAAACATTTCTTAGAAGTTAAACATATGTTGTTTTTTTATTATAAGCAAGAGAGTTCATACTTTTGAATGAACACTGGGGGTTATATACGATTCTATAGATAGATCGTTTAAAAACGCAAGCTTTTCGAAGTCGGAGCTTGTGTTAATGTGTATGCATGTGTGTTATGTTGAGAGTGGATGTAAACCAGTAGGTGTACTTGGAATGTTTCTTTTGGCCCCAGACCGTCTGCCTTTTCTTTCTCTTCATGCTGCCTGGCAGAGGACTGATTGACTTCTCACTTAACTTCTTCAGGAGTTATGGCGGCCCTGCACTGAACTTAGTGTGTGTTGGGCAAGGTGGACCTCTCGGAGCCCCATCGCTCTCCAGGGTGCTGGTGGCATGCTGGGTATGTTCGTGTCATCCGTACCATCGGTCATAGCTGGCCTTCACCTTCCTATCCCGTAGTCTTGTAGACCGTTAGGGCGCCACTGAAGATTTTGCAATCAGCTTCCTCCACTCCGTGCGGTTTTCAGCTTATAGCTGGCCTACTTCTCTACAAAAAAAAGGTGGACTGGCAGTAAAGATAAAGGTGGGCAGAAGACGCTGTGCGTGCGTTTGCAGCCAGGACGTTTGGTTCTTAGTGTCCAGCACAGGATTTTCAAGGGAGTCAGTGTCCATGCTTATTTCAGAGAGAAAAGCCTCTTCACGTGGACACTGCAGCAGAGACTGGAACCCAGACCCACAGTGTCCATCAGGTCACGAGTGTGGTTTGACGTTCTAATGTCCTGCCCCCCCCCCCCCATCCCCCCACCAGTCCAGTGCCAATGTTCTCTTCTCCCCCTTTTTCTCTTCCTTCTCCCCATTTCCCCCTGCCTTCTTCTCCTTCTGTTTTGTTTCATGTTTGACCTTTTTTCTGGCTGACATCGTTAGCCTCTCCACATCATCATTGTTCAGGATGACCGTTGACATAGTTCACAGAGCAGTACAGGATACAATACAACACCTTCGCGCCCCCCCCTATTCCCCCCTAAAAAAAAAGAGAAAAAAAGAAAAAGAAAAAAAAGATCCTTACCCAAACATGACCTCGACCATGACTACAAACTGAGCGAGATTTGACAGATAGTTAATGATTGACGGCATACAAGAAATCTAAGGTAGAATACTTCGATAAGGCGATCGTAAACGATCAATAAAATGAATAACAGAAAAGTCCGAAAACAAAGAAATTAGGTAAGAGTTGGCCAGACGTGGAGAAGCTGTTTCGTTAAAGGGAGGGGGGAGGGGGGGGGGGAGGGGTGACAATTTGCAGTCTGTTAAACGCTGATGTGTAGAGTGCGTTATATTCAATCCATAGAAAAGCATTTTGGAATCTTACATCGGCCGATTTGTCACTTTAAAATGCTGGTGTGTGGTTAGGGTCAAGGTCATGTTTGTGGGGGGAGGGGGGAGGGGTCTCGAACGCTTTGGTTTTGAAAGCGTTTAAGTCTTCACTGACCAAAGTGATACATATAACTTAATAAAAACAAACAAAACAAAAACACCCCTTACCCCCTTTGAAAAAAAATGCATGTGATAAAGAATGAAGAATTACATCATAATGTTTGCATCTTTGTAAACAACATCAATTACAACCCAACGAATGATCAACATGTTTATTTTCCTTGTGTCTGTTACTATCTCAAAAGACAAACAAAAGAGAGACGTACATGGTGCATAGATTCAGTATTGCACTGTGCTAGCGGTTATATCAAAGGGAATAACAACAGAAATGGGTGTGTTTCTAAGAGGGGAAGAGGGGAAGAGGGCTGGGAGTGGGGAGAGAAAGAGAGAGGGGGAAAGTGAGGTGTGAGTGTGTGTGTGTGTGTGTGTGTGTGTGGTGTGTGTGTGTGTGTGTGTGTGCGTGCGAGCGAGCGTGCTTGCGTGCGTGCGTGCGTGTTTGTGTGTGTGTGTGTGTGTGTGTGTGTGTGTGTGCGTGTGTGTGTTCAAGACGAGCACAGCGAAGATAGTGTATTTCGTGGTGGTGATGGTGGTGGGCTGGAGGTGATGATGATGATGGAGGTAATGGTGATGATGATGGTGGTGATGATGATGATGACGACGACCACGATCATGATGATGATGATAACCACAAGGACGACAGAGGCAATGATAACAGTTAGTTTCATTTGTTGCATTCCTATCAGATGGAGACTGGTACAGTCAATAGTGCAAAGAACTCGTGTGCATAATCAGTTATTCTGTGCCAAAGAGGGAAGGTTGTTCATCACAAAGTCAGCATTTCTCATCGGACCCCTGCCCCCCTGCAAGCGTCTCTGAGAACTCCGCAGAGCTCTGCACACCACGGGACATGCAGTCACTCACACATGCACACCACGTACTCGAACTCACATTTCAATATACTCCATAAGTACTGGGTTGGGGTGAGGGGTGGGGGAGAGAAAGAGAGTCAAAAACTCCGACTCTCAGCTTGGGTCAGCAGCTACACAAACACTAGAAACAGCAAGACAGCTTGATAACTGCGTGTTTTATACAGCTGTGTTTGTGTTTGTTTTCGGTTGGTTTGTTCTCATTTGTGCCTGTTTCTGGACATACTTTTAGATGCAGGAGAAAAATAAATCACAGACTAGACGTTGGTCACCACCAAGAACAATGTTCAAAATTGAGTGTCTTTTTAAATTCACATTTTGTCAGACGAGAAAAGAACGAGGAATGTAAGGAGTAGTGCATTGCCACCATGGACAGGGGGTGTCAGGACAGACAGGGGGGGGGGGGGGGGGGGGGGGCAGAGGGAAGTCTCGTTGCAAAATCGTCGTTGCAGTGCTTGCACTGTATAATTCGTACAGGGTGTTATCTTGCATCTGTATCTTGGCACATAGGGTCCTTGTATCCGTAACGTCGTTGTTAAACATTGATGAAGAAGAACCAAGTATCCGTGACGTCTTGGTCAAACATCATTGAGGAAGAACTAAATATCCGTAACGTCTTGGTCAAACATCGTTGAGGAAGAACTAAATATCCGTAACGTCGATGTCAAACATCGTTGAGGAAGAACTAAATATCCGTAACGTCGATGTCAAACATCGATGAGGAAGAACTAAATATCCGTAACGTCTTGGTCAAACATCGATGAGGAAGAACTAAATATCCGTAACGTCGATGTCAAACATCGATGAAGAAGAACCAAGTATCCGTGACGTCTTGGTCAAACATCGTTGAGGAAGAACTAAATATCCGTAACGTCGATGTCAAACATCGATGAGGAAGAACCAAGTATCCGTGACGTCTTGGTCAAACATCGAGGAAGAATATCCGTAATGTCATGGTCAAACTTCAAGGAAGAACTAATATCTGTAACGTCATGGTCAAACATCGAGGAAGAACTGAGTATCCGTAACGTCGATGTCAAACATCGAGGAAGAACAAAGTATCCGTAACGACGATGTCAGGAAGAACAAGGTATCCGTAACGTTAATGTCAAACATCGAGCAAGAACAAAGTATCCGTAACGTCGATGTCAAACATCGAGGAAGAACAAAGTATCCGTAACGTCTAGGAAGAACGGAGTATCCGTAACATCTTGGTCAAACATCGATGAGGAAGAACGAAGTATCCACTGTAAAACGTCACTTCTTAGAATATAAAACGTCAGCACCTGTTCCTTTTCATACATCAGCATACTTATACACTGCACAAGCCCATCCATACCTTGTTCATAGCGGCAGCACCTGTTGCTTCCTTTTCTTCTTTTTAGCACCTGTTGCCCTAACACCTCAGAGTGTTGCCTCGCGCACAAAACCTCAACACTGCCGTTGCTATAAAACGGTCACCTTTTCGTTGTGAGTGGCCTCCTCTTCCATGCAATCGGCCACCACCAGAGGCGCCGACAGCGCGGCAATGGCGGGCCTGTTGACGATGGCGGAGACCACGTCGTAGTCCTTGTGGGAAGGGCTGTCCTTGCTGCCCACGCTGGCCGGGTGACTGTGTTTCCGCAGGTTCCACTGCAGCAGCAGGGCGTGGTAGAAGCGCTGCAGCACGGCCAGCACCACGTACAGCCCGGGGATGGTGAACATGACCCAGATGGGGATCATGGAGGCCAGGTCGGCGTGAGGGGCCTGCAGGGAGAAGCGCAGCGCGGCCAGGACGATGAGGCAGTTGAGGCTGGAGGTCTCCAGGGCGATGGTCTTCACGAAGGAGGCCCGCTGCCGGCAGAGCGAGGTCAGGCTGCAGCCCAGCAGGCAGCCCGTCAGCGGCAAGAGGATGGCGCCCAGCACGGCGTAGTGGTTGATGAGCTCGAAGACGTACATGTTGATGTAGACGCCCACCGTGATGTAGAGGATGGTGGCCAGCAGCAGGAAGGGCCTGATGATCCAGTTCAGCAGCACGTCCGCCACCAGGGGCCGGAAGCGGTTCAGCAGCAGACCCAGGGCGTAGGAGAGGAAGATGGCGCCCAGCCAGATCTCGAAGTTGTAGATGGGCAGCACGCGGGGAAGGAGCGGGTCACTGGGGTCACTGGGGTCACTCTGGAAGTACTGGCCCAGCACGAAGATCCACAGCGGGGCTGTGCCTGCACAGTGAGAGAAATATGGTACCATTACTCTTTAACAGAAAAACACATCAACTGTCACATAGTACGGTACATTCTCCTTCAGTGTGTCCTTTGAAGTGGCAACTGCACCATGATAAAATGCTGTTTTCTTATTAGATGGTCCGGTTTTGGAAAAAAGAAACTGCTGAGAGAGGTCTGTAGAGAATAAATCCCTGCCCAGCGCCTGTTTCGGTCCTTCACTCAATTTTAAAGTGAAGGGCTGTATTTCGTGGTAGATATAAACACTGTTTTCATATTAATCGCGGGAAGGAAATGTTCACACGACAGTAGGACCACACAATCATTTCTTTCATTGTATTATGGTTACAGTAGTTAGACAGTTCCTTAACCGGTTTTTTCTGATTTTTTTGCCTTTTTGTGTCTAATATCACCTAATGTGTATAGACGTTAAATTGAAGAACACACACACACAAATAGACAGCATATTCAGGTGCTAACAGAAGGTAAACGCGTCATACACATTTCTTTCGAAAATATCAGGCTTTAACTAGTTGATCAAACCAAAGGCGACGACAGAGCGTTTAGATAAGTTAAAAAATCCTCTGCAAATCTGCAGACTCTCGATGTGGTATAGAGAAGTTGTTGGGAAGAATTCATCACCTCCAAAACACCACTTTTATATGAGCGAAAATGCGTTGCATTGCCGTTAAGCGTGTGAAAGACAACAATAGTTGCTATCTGAGCATTCGACAAAGAAGAGGGATCAGCACTTTGATGTCAGAACAGCAGTGGCAGCTAACGTCTGACTGCTGGGGGCAGAGACTGGATTGTTGAGGAGTACAGCGGGGACATCAAATGAACCATGCAACGCTTGTTTAAAAAGGAAAAATAGTAGCAGCAAAGAGCAGTGATTTTCAAACTTACAACCCTAGATCATCATCATCATCATCATCATCATCATCATCATCATCATCATCATCATCACCACCACCACCACCTTCATCATCATCATCATCATCATCATCATCATCATCATCATCATCATCATCATCACCACCACCACCACCACCACCACCACCACCACCACCACCACCACCACCATCATCATCATCACCGACTACTATGCTCATACTCATAGTCAAGAATCGAACCAACTCCTATGCTCCACACAACTGCCGCACTGACCGAGCATGGCGACGCTGCTGATGAGGTTGAGGGTGAGGCTGAGGGGGATGTCGGCATCCCCGATGATGACGGCGATGTGGCCCAGCCCCCCGCCCGGCACACAGGCCGTGCACAGCAGCCCGAACTGGATGTCCGCCTCCAGGGGAAGCACCATGGCCAGCCCGAACGACAGCTGAAACACAGCAGGTCTGCATGTGAGATCGTCAAGTGATTAACAGCTGAAACACAGCAGGTCTGCATGTGAGATCAAGTGATTAACAGCTGAAACACAGCAGGTCTGCATGTGAGATCGTCAAGTGATTAACAGCTGAAACACAGCAGGTCTGCATGTGAGATCGTCAAGTGATTAACAGCTGAAACACAGCAGGTCTGCATGTGAGATCGTCAAGTGATTAACAGCTGAAACATAGGTCTCCACGTGAGATCGTCATTAGTTAACAGCAGAAACATAGCAGGTCTCCATGTGAGATCTTCAAGTGATTAACAGCTGAAACATAGGTCTCCACGTGGAATCTTTAAGTGATATCTTCAAGTGATTAACAGCTGAAACATACCAGGTTTCCTCGTGAGATCTTCAAGTGATTAACAGCTGAAACATAGCAGGTCTCCATGTGAGATCAATAGGTGATGAAACAACAGCTGAAACGTCGTTCTCCTTTTGAGGTCATCAAGTGATTAGCTGAAACCCTATGCGTCTCTGTATGTGTCTGTCCCCCCCCCCCCCCCCCCCATCCCTCTCTGTTTTTATATCTGCCTGTCTGCCTGCTTGCCTGTCTCTTTTTTAAGTCTGTCTGTCTCTGGCTGTCTGTCTGGCTGTCTCTCTCTCTCTCTCTCTCTCTCTCTCTCCTCTCTCTCTCTCTCTCTCTCTCACTCTCTCTCTCTTTGGGGGCGGGGATTATTTGGTTGTCTCTCCCCCACCCCCTTGTTTATTTTATTTTTTTGTTGGTTTCTTTGCTGCTTGTTTTTGTTGTTTTGTTTTGTTTTATTTTATTTGTTGCTGTTTCTTCTTTCTTTTTTGTGTTGTGTGTGTGTGTGTGTGTGTGTGTGTGTGTGTGTGTGTGTGTGTGTGTGTGTGTGTGTGTGTGTGGTTTTTCTTCTTCTTTTTACTGTGTGAGTGTATGGGTATTTTATTATCATATGATGTGTCCCTAAGGACGGAGACTGGATGTAAAAAACCCCCACATGGGTGCTTATTTATTATCCTCGAAATAAAAGAATTTTCCACTCACTCTCTCTCTCTCTCAACTGATATTCACTTTTAAAGCCAGCGTCAGGTGACATCGTTAGGCTATGTACTAAGGTCGTATGGTGGGGGCGGAAGGCAGGGAACACAACTCCTGGCGGATGTATCCAGCCCAACCTGTCAGTATTGGCGCTGCTGCCTGTCCCCTCTCACCCAGATCAGCAGCCTGGTTGTCATGGTGCCTCTTTGAAAGGGGTCTCAGTTCGTCTGTATGTCTGACAGACTGGCTCACACAGTTGCGTGGGCGTTGGTTGGATGGATGAGAGATCTATACTGGTGGTGCTGCGTTTGGTGACGGGAAGGGAAGGCAATCACACCAAACACCAATTTGTCTTCCCTTTCTCCTTCCCCTGTCAAATTCCCCTGATCCCAGATCCCCCTCTCCTAATCCCTTGGGAAGAGGGCCTGACGTTTTTGGCGCTGTAAGGGGATTAGGTGTTAGCAGTGGTTCTTTTTGTCTACCCTGCCCCCCCCCCCCCCCCCCCCCCCCCCCCCCTCCCTATGATGATTTCCCGACTCTTTGAGTTAGGGTTGCTTTCTTTCTGTGTCTGCTCTGTTATTGTGTGTTGTGTGTGTGTGTGTGTGTGTGTGTGTGGTGTGTGTGTGTGTGTGTGTGTGTGTGTGTGTGTGTGTGTGTGTGAAAGTCAAAGTCAAAGTCAAACTTTTATTTTCAGATGTACATTGAATAAGCAGTGCATTTGCTTTTTTTCATTAAGCCATCTATCTAAAAAAAAAAATGTGTGTGTGTTGTGTGTGTGTGTTTTGTGTGTGTGTGTGTGTGTGTGTGTGTGTGTGTGTGTGTGTGTGTGTGTGTGTGTGTTTCCTGGTCGATCTGGTAGATTGATTTTGTTTTTCTGCTTCTACGTTTAATTCCTTTGTTTTGTTTCTGCACCACTGTTGGTTTTTTCTTTTCCTGTTTTGAGGTTTCAAGATAGAGATTCAACATGACATCAACTGCACAGTGAAAAACCAGGCCACTGAACTTTAAAGCAGCAGCCAGAGTGATCAAGTAGCCGTAGTGTGTTGTGGCTCTCTGTTCTTCTCCATTATTTGTGTTTATTCATGTTTGTTCTTTACTGTGGGTTTGGGTTATTTTGTTTTGTTTGGCATGGAGATGAAGCAAGGACCTGATCAATGGTTTTGGAGGATGAATATATGTGTGGTGTATGGAATCTTTCTTTCTTTCCTTGTTTCTTTATCATCATAAACATAACTATGATTATTATCATCATTATGACTATAATCATCTATCATTATCACCCTCATTGTTGTCATTACCTTGACAGTCATCATCATCGTCAAGACCAGTTACATATTCATTCGTTCATTCGTGTAGCTATTCGTGTGCATGTCAGACAGGGTTATCAGATGGTAGTGTAAGGTAACGGTGTCCGTGTGTAGTGGGAGGGGGGTGGGGGTGAGGCATCAGAGACCTCAACTTCTCCAGGGGCCAGCATATTGAAGGCGGCGCCCATCTCCTCTCCATCGCTGCGTTACCTTCCCTGACCCTAAAGAGGGCAGGTACCCATTGACAGCTGGGTGAACTGGGGGACTGTACTGAAGCCAAGGCGCACAAACGGTCACCCGTCCAACTGGTAACCACACTCCATGCTGCTTAACCATAGCTAGGATTGACCACTGAGCTATCCCATCCCCAATGGCAGTATAGGGGACTGGAACCCCCTAAACACCCGTAACCAACCTTTTACCACGTAATGGTCTGGGACTAGCCTGTAACTAATGATTCCAGGGCCCTATCATCAAGACGATTGGTGACTAAAAATAGATATGCGTGCAGGGGGGCGCACGCTGCATGTTATTATGTCCTTACCCTACAGTTTGTTTGTGGTGGCCGTTTTAGGAACTGGCGGCTTTAGTAGTGCTCTTTAACGTGGGAAAGTAGGGTGTGGGGATGGGGTGTAGAGGGGGGGGGGGGGGTACGAATCACTGTTGAAAGAGTTTGGTGCAATGGTCATTTACTTACTTCTTTTACCAGCCAGTTACTGAGTGTGTCAATTCGTTGCTCAATTTGACATACTCTGTCTCTCTCGCTATCTCTGTTTCTCTCTGTCTCTGTCTCTATCCGTCTTTCTCTGTCTGTCTGTCTGTCTCTCTCTCTCTCTCGCTCTCTCTCTTCTCTCTCTCTCTCTCTCTCTCTCCCCTCTCTCCTCTCTCTCTCTCTCTCTCTCTCTCTCCCAACATTTTCAGCACAGAAGACACAAATTCAGCCGAGTTATGAACTAGAATTGTCATAACATTTTTCTTTTCTTTCTCGTAGGAACTCACGTGTGTGTGTGTGCGTGTGCGCGCGCGTGCGTGCGCGCACGCGCGCGTGCAAGTATTTGTGTGTTTTTTGGGTGGGCGTGGGGGTGGGGTTTGCTGAACTAAAGGTGGTTGACCATAAGGCAAATGACCAAATCTGGGCCGAGTCCAGACGTCAATGGCTATCAGTGGCCGTGTGTGGCTGATGTCTGTCTGTCTGTCTGTCTGTCAGTCAGTCCTGTCCCGCATGTATCTTCCCACAGCCCCCACTCCCTGCCTCCTCTCCCGCCTTCCCTGCACTAAGCCTTGGTTAGCTGGCATTTGCCATCAAGAGCCAGTCAACGCTCTGTTTGTCTATTATATGTAGAGTTGTCCTTCTCTGTCCTTCTGTATACAGACCCTAAATCGAAAATCTCCGCAGGGACATAAAGTTAATCACAAGAACAAAAACAATCCTTCTACTTCTCCAGGCTCTCTAAATTTGTTCGCATTTTCTGGCCAGCTTTCACTACTTCAGAAAACTTGTGTGTGTTCTTTTTAATCATCATTTTTGAAACCTTTTCTCGCTGCTGTCTATGGAGTGGATGTGACGAGCTTCTGTTTTATCAGACATCCTGAAGTTGGCAGGTCGTTGCGCTAAGTGCATCACACTAGAAGTTGTTTACTCTTTTCCCGATCATTTTTTATGTGCAGACCCGCCAGTGCACAACTACCCCTAGCATAAACACGTATGCATAGATAATAATAATAATAATAAAAAATATAATAATAATAAATAATAATAAACAAATTGAAGCGCATAGACAGTAGTATGCTTATCTATAGAACTTGTTCAGGTCACATCTACATTGAAGTGAATTGCGGAAAAAAACCGAAGATACTTCGTATAGCACATGACATTTAGTGAAACTTTTGCAACATGTAATATTTCGAAACCATGGTGTATAGCGTATACATGCAATCTGATTCCAGTTGTTGCGTGAAGCATACTACTTTGCCTTCCGAATGATGCGAGCTCCTGCGTAATCGTTATACATGCAAAGTGGGTTTGAAGCTCAATGGATGGAAATGGTGATGTCTGTCATATTGGGATGTGATATTGATCTCTGGCATGAAAACACGATATTCAGCACGCGGATATCCCCCCTGTCCTTTTCCCTTATCTGTCTTCCTGTGAGTTACGGCATCTTGCTGACGTTCCATACAAGATTGTGTGTGTATATATATACCTCGTTCCTGTGCCCCCATACCTTCCTTTGATACAAACATCTCTCTCTCTCTCTGTCTGTCTGTCTGTCTGTCTCTGTCTGTCTGTTGATCTCTAGGTCTGCCTCTCTCTCTCTCTCTCTCTCTCTCTCTCTCTCTCTCTCTCTCTCTCTCTCTCTCCCTCCCTCTCTCTCTCTCTCACCCTCCCTCCCTCCCTCTCTCTCTGTATATATCTTTCTGTGTGTGTCTATTTGTCTGTCTGTCTCGCTATGTCTCTGTCTCTCCCCTCTCTCTCGTTCCCCCTCCCTCTTTCTCCCTCCCTCCCACTCTCCCTCTGTCTCTCTTTGTCTGTCTCTCCTCCCCCTCCCTCTCTCCCCTCTCTGTCTCACCACCTATCTGTCTGTTTCTCTTTTGTCCCCCCTGTCTGTCTGCCTCTATTTTTCTTTCTCTCTCTCTTCCCTCTCTCTGTCTGTCTGATACTAGTGAAAGCTTGTCCCTATTTTTTTACGATAATTATAATCTCCTGGTTTGGCCAGACTATTGCTTGGTCTCAGATTCCCTCTGAACAGTGCCGTGTCTGGTTCTGTCCATGTGTCTGTCTGTCTGTCTGTCTGTCGGGCCATCTGTTTGCTTTGTAGCTGCCTGTCTCCCTGTCTCGCTCTTTCTCTCTTTACTCTCTTTCTGTCTTTTGTGCCTCTCTCTGATTTTCATTCATTCATTCATTCATTCATTCATTCATTCTCTCTCTCTCTCTCTCTCTCTCTCTCTCTCTCTCTCTCTCTTCTCTTCTCTCTCGCTTTCTCACTCTCTCTCTCTGTCCCCCTTCCCCTCTCTGTGTCTCTGCCTCTCTCTCTCTCTGTCTCTCTGTCTCTGTCATTCTCTTATTCTTTTACTTTCTCCGTGTCTCTCTCTCTCTCATTGTCTTTCTGTCTTATTCTCTCTTCCTCTATCTTCCTCTACCACCCCCCCCCCCCCCCTCTCTGTCTGTCTGTCTGTCGTGTGCCATGATTCTCTCTTACACTCTTTCTGTCTTTTCTGCCTCTCTCTTATTTTCATTCAATATGATTCATTCATTCATTCATTCATTCATTCATTCATTCATTCTTCTTCTCTCTCTCTCTCTCTCTCTCTCTCTCTCTCTCTCTCTCTCTCTCTCTCTCTCTCTCTCTCTCTCGCTTTCTCACTCTCTCTGTGTCCCCCTTCCCCTCTCTGTGTCTCTGGCGCTCTCTCTGTGTCTCTGTCATTCCCTTATTCTTTTACTTTCTCTTTGTATCTCTCTCTCTCTCTCTCTCTTTCTCTCTCTCATTGTCTTTCTGTCTTATTCTCTCTTAATAATAATAATAATAATAATAAATGGAATTTATATAGCGCTGTATCTTGCACAGACAAATCAAAGCTTCCTCTATCCCCCCTCTCTGTCTGTCTGTCTGTCTGTGCCATGATTATGATCATGTAACCACTCAGCCTGCCTCATGTCCATCTCGTTTTTCCCCAGTCCCCCTACCGTCCTCCCTCACCTGCCCCCGTCACGGCCGCACACCCTCCCTCCCTCCCTCCCTTTCTCCCCCTCCTCCTCCTCCCTCTGTCACTGATTCATCGACATAGAGGGGCCTCTGACCACCGGGCCACTAGCTCTTAGCCTCCATCTGTCTCTCTGGACATCTCTTTCTCTGTGTGTGTGTGTCTGTGTTTCTCTCTCTCTCTCTCTCTCTCTCTCTCTCTCTCTCTCTCTCTCTCTCTTCTGCTGTCTGTCTCTCTCTCGTCTCTCTCTCTCTCTCTCTCTCTCTCTCTCTCTCTCTCGCTCTCTTCTGTCTTCTCTCTCTCTCCTCTCTCTCTCTCTCTCTCTCTCTCTGCGTCTGCTCCTCTCTCTCTCTCCTCTTCCCTCTTCATTCTGTCATCTCTGCTCTGTCTATCTGTCTCTCCCTCTTCCTCTGTCTTGTCTCTGTCTCTGTCGCTTTCTGTCCTGTCTGCCTCTGTCTCCTTTCTTGTGTGTGTGTGTGTGTCTCTCTCTCCTCTCTCTCTCTCTCTCTCTCTCCACCCGTCTACCCTCTCGATCTCGATTTACAAAACCGCATACACACGGGGATTGGATGTAAAAAGCACATGAGTGCTTATTCCATTATGCTCGATATAAAAGAATAAATAAATAAATAAATCTCTTTCTTCCGCAATCTGCACTCGTCCATCTTGCCTGTCCTGTGGGTCATCAGAGTGGTCAGTGAACCAGCCTGCTGGTCACTAGTGACGGTGGTCACTTCTCACTGCTTCATTGCACATCTGAGGCTACTGGGTGTTTTTTTAAGCAACAGGGAAGTATGCAGTCACACGGTACCCAAAGAAAGGGGTGGGGGTGGGGAGGGGGTAGACGGGGGGAATCATTCGCGATAAACTCGGATGATAAACTTTCTAACAGTGAGAGTAAAGAATACCGTGATTATTGCTGTAGCAGCAGCAACATGGCATGAACACTTGATACGTAAGCTAACCGATAGCATCTTTGAAAAAAAAACACCCAACCCCAAACAAAACAAGAACAAACGGCGATAACAAACGAAGACCACCGCAATACCAAGAATAAGAAGAGCAGCAACTGCAACGACAGGTTTTAAGTTTTAAGTACCGAAAGTGGAAGAAAAGGTAACTGGTGCCAAAAACCCAAATCAAACCAAACCAACGCGATCAAACCAAAATATGCCCCCTGCGCCCCCCCGGAAAAAAACAAACAAAAAACCCCCAAACAACCCATCAAGTCGAAAAAACCCCAAACCAAACAAAAACAACAAAAATTCCCCCCCCCCCCCCCCCCCCCCAAACACACAGATACACGCAACCCGCACACTCCAAAAACAAAAAAAACAAAACCCTCAACAAACCACAACACAACAAAACAATCTAGAAACAAACTAAATCTAAACAAACCAAAAACCCTAATAATTTGCCACACCAGGAATAAGTAATCATACACAATGCCAGTCGAACAGATAATAGAAGAGAGAAAGGTAAGAAGAATTATATGATATTGATATGAGCAGAGATCGGCCTTTTTGGAAAATCAGTTTGAAGGGGGGGGGGGGGGGGGGGGATGTTATCGAAAATAAAATAGGCTCAAATCCCTTAGGCCCCCAAACCAGAGAGCGAGTTGCTAAATAATGAGAAAAAGAGAATGATGAATCAGGAAAGATTGAAAGAGGGGGAAATACGAATTGCTTTGCAAAGAAAATGTGCATCGCTAGGCATCCGAGTACAGGAAAAAGCACAAGTTCCGCAATATTGCGGGGGTGAACCAGAAGAACCAACACACATAGAACAAACGAACAACACAAAGTAAACAAATAGTTATAGGGGTGGATGAGAATGTGGAAACTAATCGTGATTTGTGAGACTCTAAGGAGAGCGGGGAAATATCAACAGAGAGAGAGACAGACAGACAGAGACACAGAGAGAGATATATGGCATTTGCCAGATATTTGCCAGATAGGGAGAATGGAGAAAATAGGTTTTGTGGAAGGTGGTTAAAACTTCATTCTGGTAATCTGGCTGTAGGAAGGGCACGAGTTCTAGTCTCCGCTGACATGTCTGTCCGAGGGGTTATCCCCCTGGATTTGATGGACGCTATAGCCGAGTGGTTAAGACCGTTCGACTGCAATCTCAGGGGTCCATAAAGTGCTGGGTTCGAATCTCGAGGGTGTCTGGTGAATTAAGGGTGCGGATTTTTACGATCTCCCAGATCAATATGAAATATCGACCACAATTTAATAGAATGATGCTTGTAAACAGAAATTGGGAAAGAGAACATTTGCGAACTGTATTAGGTATGCTGAACGGAATAAAAGCATGATTTGTCAGACACAGGCTATGAGGAAATCTTCGTTTTTTGGGGATACAGAAAATGTGTAAAAGCACGAGTTCTTAGACGCAAAGCAATGGAAGGACAAGGTTTATTATTGATAGACAGAATGTGGAAAATGTGATTTATTACACACATAGACATACAGACACATAGACACACAGTACACCTACTCGCGCGCGCGCTCACACACATTTTTGAAATAGCATTATCTGTTACAAATAAGAAGTGCATAAACATGGTTTATCAGAATCATGGCAAGGGGGTAAATAGCCTCTGCCAAGCCCCCCCCCCCCCCCCCCCCCCCCCCCCCCACTTCCCCTTCGTCCCCTACCCATCTCCAGAGTGGAGCGAGTTTCCTGAGGAGTCGTTGGGGCACTGTACTGGAATTTTTCAGGCAGTGTGTCGTGA
>CM054140.1:4785304-4805304 GCA_028751875.1 Rapana venosa
CAATATCAACATTACATTACACTGTGGGACATGTGATGAAGACAATATCAACATTACATTACACTGTGGGACATGTGATGAAGGCAATATCAACATTACATTACACTGTGGGCAGTGATGAAGGCAATATCAACATTACATTACACTGTAGGATATGTGATGAAGGCAATATCAACATTACATTACACTGTAGGACATGTGATGAAGGCAATATCAACATTACATTACACTGTGGGACAAGAGATGAAGGCAATATCAACATTACATTACACTGTAGGACATGTGATGAAGGCAATATCAACATTACATTACACTGTGGGGTAGGAGATGAAGGCAATCTCAACATTACATTACACTGTGGGGTAGGAGATGAAGGCAATCTCATGATTACACCGCAATCTCAACATGATTACACTGTGGGACTTGGAAGTGTAAAGCACAACAACGTTCTGATGTCGGCCGGCCTTGGCGGTGTGTTGCCATCAATAACTGACCCAGCTTCTGACCTGGACCATCATGACTCGTTTCTTTCTTTCTGTTTTGTTCTGGGGTTTCTGCTGTTTCCCCTGCTTCAGTGAAAAGGGACCGCGCTTGGAATGAACGTCATTGTCGTCGCCAGACTGATGTTGTATTGTATGGCATTGTGTTGTATTGATTGCATGATATCGAATTGTACGGTCCTGAATTGCAATGCATTACAGCACTGTACTGTAGGGTTTGTCATCTTAGTTCTTTTTTTGGTGAAAATGCGGGCTCTGTGTGTGTGTGTGTGTGTGTGTGTGTGTGTGTGTGTGTGTGTGTGTTGCGTGTGTGTGTGTGTTTGCATGTGTGTGTGCATGCGTGCGTGCGTGAACTCGTTTTTGGCAGCTAGGTAGCTATTCGTTGTGTTTGTGGGCCCGTCTGTTTTTATTTTATTTTATTTTTTCTGCTTAGAGGCGGCTGCCTTTGTGAAGGAGGTGATGCCTGTGTGTGTGTGTGTGATGTGATGTGGGGTCTTTCAGAGATGCTGTTCTTCTCTTCCCTGCTAGCCCCAGGAGAAAGCTGTGTTGGATGGCATTTCAAAACGGCTGTGAGATGTGATGTAGAGATCTATCCTATCTTGTTATGAAAAGAATATTTTATTCGGTTTTATTTGCGCGCGCACGCGTGTGTGTGTGTGTGTGTGGGGGGGGGGGGGGGGGGGTGCATGTGTGTGTGTGTGTTGTGTTATGTTGCGTTGCATTTCAGTTCTTTATGTTGTTATGGAGTTTATTTTATATTTTGTTTTGAATTTCGGTGCTTTATTTTATATTAGTATTTTGCTATTTTTGTGAACAATCATTGTTATAGTGTTCGTCCAGTTCTTTGTCTTTGTGATTGTGCAGCATACTTTTGTTTGTTGTTGTTTTTATTTAATCTTACACTAGTGTTTTAATATTTCAGGATTTGTAGATTGATTAGTTTATTTGAATGATTGATGAGTTGATTGTCTAAATTGTCGATTGATTGGTTTTCGTTCAGTGGAGGTTAGGAATCGACTTTGTCACCTACATGCACATCAGTGCTCTGTTGAGCTAATAAACGTTTCTTCTCCTGATCCTCTCTCTCTCTTCCCCCAGCCCCCTCGCCCTGAAGCTAAACGAAAAGAAGAAATCTTCAAACATTCTGCCTTTCTCTGGGGGTACTATGTCTATTGGACTATCCACTTTGCTCACATGTTCATATATATTCTTAGGCATTTTGACTATTTCATTTTTGGACTCTGCTTCTTTTTTGGACTGGCTGCGCTGCGCCTTAAGGATTATGATTTGGAATTTCGGACTTACACATTGCTCCTGTTTGGAGGGGGCAGACTGGCGTAGTGACAGCAGCATAGGACCTGTGATATGAAGCCATCGGAGGCTGGCCTGGTGAGGGCCTTGTCCTCCTCTGAGTCAACAGTGGCTCTGTTGTGGCTTCATTCCCGTCAAAAGTCCTATTTTTTATATGCGAGGTCCTGTGTGGAAACGCCCGTCTTTAAATCACTGTTTGTTAAAAACCTCGTTGCTCCATTGCAGGAAAATGACAGTGTCACCAGTCTTACAGCCAGCAGCATGCAGTTGGGCATACTCACATCAGCGTGTGGTGCAGAAAGGATGACTCTAGCCAGCTTCACTTTGGCCCCGACACTTGCCTGAAAGCTGCAGTGCGAATAGCCCCCAGATTCAAGATTGACCGAATGAAATGTCCGAAGTCTGTTTTCTCTGTTGGTCCACGTCAGGTCTGTTCCTGGTCGGTGGAGGTCGGGGGCGGGGTGGGTGGTTATGTTGATCTGTCTGGTGAAGGTCACGGGATTACATGAAGGGTTTCAGTACCAATATACTTTGCGTCACAAAATTTGACTGGCCAGTCCAATTCGTCCATTCTAGGGGTTTAGGGTTTAGCACAGCTCTTATTCCCGTTTTGGTTTCGGCTGCGTTGTTATAGACCCTATTAGAGCAGTGAGAACACACGCTCCCCCCCCCCCTCCACTCCACCCTCCTCAATCCATCACACACAGGGTAAAAAGAAAAAAGAAATATTTACATACCACCAGATCCTTTCAGTCACTCTCCCTTGCCTACTACTCCATCGCAGAATCGGAAACAGAAACGATTTCAATTGGGAACCTGTCTAATATTGAAAGAGAGCGGAGAGTCGGGGGTAGGTTAGTGGGTAATACTAATAGTGAGAGAAACATAGACATGGAGGGCTATTCCTGTCAAGGAAGAACAGCCTTGTGCCTAGGGATCGATTTCTTGCCAAGCGTTCCCAGGTGTTTGTCCTCTTCCTTCCTGCTTTAAGAAGGATCAGAAGACAGTGTGACCAATACCGTCATTCTTTGATTTCTACAGCGTTGCTGACGGCAGGCTTGTCCAGAACACACCAACAACACACACACACACACACCACACACACACACACCACACACACACACACACACACACACACACACACACACACACACACACACACACGCACACAACACATTCACACATAATAAATATAAATGATAAAATAATAAATAAACACACACGCGCGCACGCACGCACGCACACACACACACACACACACACACACACGACACAGGCACAGCAGGGAGGAGGGTTGGATAAGCGGAGACCTTTGTCAACGCTGTGTGGTAGCCTCGTTTTGAAAAATGAGGGCGGGCATCAAGGGAAATCACTCCGCAGTTAATTGGGGATTTTGTTCTTGTTAGCGCTCATTAAGGACATGTTCCAATTGCTTTGATTGCTGTAATGAGGCAGAGAAACTAATTAGTCTGATGGTGGTGTGTGTGTTGTGTGTGTGTGTGGTGGTCGTTGTGTAGGTGTGTCGTGTGTTGTGTGTGTGTGTGTGTGTGTGTGTGTGTGTGGTGTGTGTGTGTGTGTAGTGTGTGTGTGTTGTGTTGTGTGTGGTGAGGGGGTGTGTTTATTGTATGTGTGTGGAATATGTGTGTGAGACAATTCTCGCGCACAAACAGCCAAAATAAGTTGGATTGAGTCAAGTTGTTCTGTATATTTATAGTATTGGAGAGAGAGAGAGAGAGAGAGAGAGAGAGAGAGAGAGAGAGAGAGAGAGAGAGAGAGAGAGAGAGAGATTGAACCATATTTTATTTTTGTTATATGATATCGATAGCGCTTGCAACTTTCCTTGAGGGAAATGGATTCCCCCCAACCTTCCTCCTTTTTATAGAGATACGAGTAGTAACCCTCGAAAAGGAGAAGAAAGGGAAAGGGATGGAGAGAGAGAGAGAGAGGAGAGAGAGAGAGAGAGAGAGGAGAGAGAGAGAGAGAGAGAGAGACAGACAGACAGACAGACAGACAGACAGACAGACAGACAGACAGACAGAAACATAGCAGACAAGCACAGACAGGCAGATCGATAAAGGAGGGAAAAGGTTGGCAAAGAGAGTCAATGATTTGAAAATAATAAAGCAGTCTGTGGAAGGAAGGGAGGGAGGGAAGGAAGGAGGGAGGAGGCTGGAAGAAGTGGGCAGGCCGAGGCCTGGCAGACGTATTTGCAGACCTGTAAAGCCCAGTTCTGGTCAGCAATAAGTGACCCCGGCCACAACACACACACACACACACACACACACACACACACATAAACACACACCACCACAAGGTACACACACAGACCCCACAACAACACAGACCCCACCACACACACACACACACACACACACACACACACACACACACACACACACACCCCACCACACCACACACACCCCCACACACAGACACAACACCCACCCACACAACCAACACACACCACTCACACCACAGTCCACCCCACTCGACACACACAGACTCCTCAGACAACACACAACACCCACACACAACAACACACTCACACCACACAAACACCACACCCCACAAACCTCAACCCACTCCACTTCCCCTCCCCACCACTCACACCTTCCTCAGAAACACAAAACAACACTCACTCAAAGAAATATCTATCACACAATAGAAATGACACCGCTACCCAAACCTCAAACCCAACCTCCCCCACACACAGACCTTGTGTGACAGTTGCAAGAATAAAAAATTGAACAAACACTAACTCCAGAAACAAAAGCTTCACCAGAAATTAACGAAAATGACAGAGGTACAACAGACCATGCAGAACGCAAAACTAAACAGACGTAGGAATTAAACAAAGTGAAAAGAGTAAAAAACAACACATTCTCAGACTCCAGGAATATGACTACTGATAATCTCATGGAAGAAAAAATGAATTCACCAGATTATAAGGAGAGAGAGGCAGAGAGACAGACAGAGACAGTGAGAGAGACAGAGAGAGAGAAAGACAGAGAGAGAGGTACTGAAAGTGAGAGATAGAGAGAGAGAGAGGCGTCACAGACCAGCCTGTAAGCTGGCGACTCACCACAGGCATCAGAATGAACTGGCAACAAAATCCAATGATGAGGGACACCGGGAACTTGAGCTGCTTCTTCACGCTGTCCGTGTCGGTGCAGCAGCCCATCCCAAAGGTGATCAGGATAGCTATGGCCGCTGCAGAGCTGTCGAACACCACGTCCGCCGTCCGCTGGCCCCTCATCAAAGCCACGGGCACCTGGGACGTGCCCAAGGCCTGGTCGGTGGAGAGCTGGCCATTTTCGGCCATCTGCAGGGCCGTGTCTTTGTCCATGAGGGCCAGGGACATGGTGACGCTGCCTGCGGGCAGAGTGTGGCCAGTGCTGGAGTTGGGGGCCTGGGTGTCGGGCATGGCCGGGTCCTCAGGGGCCGAGAGGCGAGGCACGAAGAGTGGGGGGGACCTCCTCCATCCCCTTCACTGATCCTCCTCCTCCTGCTGCTTGTCAGCGCTTTTCTTCCAGGGTCAATGAAGTCGGCATAGTTTTCACAACTCCAGGCGCTGTGTGTGGATTCGTTGGGTTGTGCGTGGTGTTCTTCTCATGGCCTGCATTCTATCAGCAGTACTTTGCTGGGCATTCTGGTCAGGTCTGGTTTCAGTTCAGGCGCGAAATAAGAGCGTTCGTGTTGTTATCACAGCGGTAGTACTGAAGGGGGAAGGGGAGGGGTAGTCTAACATCCCATCTGGGTTTCATGGTCATTGACCCTGGCCAGCTGGCACTGCCTATGCACGTGTTCCTGAGTGGCGGGAATTCTGAAAGAGTAAAAAATTTTAAAAAAGACAAAAGAAAAGTCACCCGAAAATGAGAACACCGTAGAAACTATACACGACAGCAGAACAAGATCAATCACGGCTGCTGAGGTGACGACAACAGATATGGGATAATCCCTGGGCTCACTCTGCTCTCTGGCTGGTGAACTTGACCATGTGCATGTTCAAACTCAACTGTTGGGGAGGCGAGGTCGACACCGCCATCTACACCCACCCAGTAGCTGAGAAGAAGGGATGCGGCGGACGAGCGAGGGAGCGAGGGTGGGGGCCGAGAGCCGTGAATGATGTGAAAGGCCAAAAAGAAAGGCCAGGCTTTCCGGGCCGGGCTCTGTGTGTGGGGGAAAGAGGCAACGCTCTTTTCAGCACAACCACCGACGCGGCTGGACCACACGGGAGGAGCCCAAAGTTTTCGTTGGGGGGGGGAAGGAGGTTGGAAAGCTGGTGGAGGAGAAGGCTGGGGACTGGGGTTGGGGAGGGGTGAGGTGGGAGGGGGAGGGGAGGGAAGACAGGCGAGCAAAGCCACGTGTTGGGGGTGGCTGGTGCTTTAGGGGCAGGTGGTGGTGGTGGTGGTGGTGGCGGCGCGTTGTTGGAAGCAATCGTTTTCTGGTTTCTGTTTCTGTGACTGAATTTGTGTGGCCAATCTGTCTGTCTGTCCTGTCTGTCTGCCTCCTCTCTCTCTCTCTCTCTCTCTCTCTCTCTCTCTCTCTCTCTCTCTCTCTCTCTCTCTCTCTCTCCTCTCTCTCTCTCTCTCTCTGTGTTTGTGTGTCTGTGTGGTTGGTTTCTCATGTCTCTGCCTTTGTGTCTCTTGACACACTTTCTTCTTCTCTCAGCGTTTTTTCCCCAATTACCCACTGCCCTCTTCTCTATTTTTGTCCACCCCACCCTCTGTTTCTTTTCTCTGTCTGTCTGCCTGCCTGTCTGTCTGACTACCTGTCTGTCTGTCTGTCTGCCTGCCTGTCTGTCTGTCTGACTTCCTGTCTGTCTGCCTGCCTTTCTGCCTGCCTGTCTGTCTGTCTGCTATCTGTCTGACTGTCTGCCTGTCTGTCTGCCTGTATGTCTGCCTGCCTGTTTGTCTGCCTGCCTGCCTGCCTGTCTGACTTCCTGTCTGTCTGTCTGCCTTTCTGCCTGCCTGCCTGTCTGTCTGTCTGCTATCTGTCTGCCTGTCTGTCTGTCTGTCTGCTATCTGTCTGCCTGTCTGTCTGCCTGTATGTCTGCCTGCCTGTTTGTCTGCCTGTCTGTCTGACTGCCTGCCTGTCTGCCTGCCTTTCTGCCTGCCTGTCTGTCTGCCTGCCTGTCTGCCTGTCTGCCTGCCTGCCTGCCTGTCTGTTTGCTTCTCTGTCTGTCTCTGTCCCTATTTCTTACTCTCCTTCCCCTGTCCTCTTCTCCCCTCCTTTTTCTCTGCTCTGTGTGAGTGTTTTCCTGTCTTTACCCTCTTTTATGTGCGTCTTTATGTTTCTTTTCCTTGCTGTCTCTGCACCGTCTGTCGATGTTTATGTGGGTTTTTTCCCCTTACTTCTCTGCTGTGGCAGGTCTTTCCTTCTGTCCTCCAGTTTGCTCCAGTCTATTCTTCCTTCTGTCTTCTAGTATGCTCCAGTCTATTCTTCCTTCTGTCTTCCAGTTTGCCCCAGTCTATTCTTCCTTCTGTCTTCCAGTTTGCCCCAGTCTATTCTTCCTTCTGTCTTCCAGTTTGCTCCAGTCTATTCTTCGTTCTGCCTTCCAGTTTGCCTTAGTCTATTCTTCCTTCTGTCTTCCAGTTTGATCCAGTCTGTTCTTCGTTCTGTCTTCCAGTTTGCTCCAGTCTGTTCTTCCTTCTGTCTTCCAGTTTGCTCCAGTCTGTTCTTCCTTCTCTCTTCCAGTTTGCCCCAGTCTATTCTTCCTTCTCTCTTCCAGTATGCTCAAGTCTATTCTTCCTTCTGTCTTCCAGTTTGCTCCAGTATATTCTTCGTTTTGTCTTCCAGTTTGCTCCAGTCTATTCTTCCTTCTGTCTTCCAGTTTGCTCCAGTCTATTCTTCGTTCTGTCTTCCAGTTTGCTCCAGTGTATTCTTCGTTCTGTCTTCCAGTTTGCTCCAGTGTATTCTTCCTTCTGTCTTCCAGTTTGCTCTAGTCTATTCTTCCTTGTCTTCCAGTTTGCTCCAGTCTATTCTTCCTTCTGTCTTCCAGTTTGCTCCAGTCTATTCTTCCTTCTGTCTTCCAGTTTGCTCAAGTCTATTCTTCCTTCTGTCTTCCAGTTTGCCCCAGTCTATTCTTCCTTCTGTCTTCCAGTTTGCCCCAGTCTGTTCTTCCTTCTGTCTTCCAGTTTGCCCTAACTCTTTTCCCTTCTCAATTTCTTGTTTGCCGAAATATGCTCTTTGTTCTGTCTTGCAGTTCCACTTCAAAGTACTCTCCGTCACTCCAAAGTACTCTCCATCACTCCAAAGTACTCTCCATTACTCCAAAGTACTCTCCTTCCTGTCTTGTAGTTTTCTCCAAAGTTCTCTCCATAGTTCTCTTCATTGCTCCAAAGTACTTTTTTTCTGTCTGGCACTTTCACTTCAAAGTTATCTCCATTACTCTCTCCATTACTCCAAAGTTTTCTCCATTACTCCCATGTTCTCTCCATTACTCCCAAGTACTCTCCATTACTCCCAAGTTATATCCATTACTCCCAAGTACTCTCCATTACTCCCAAGTTATCTCCATTCTGTTGTGCAGTTTGCTCCAAAGTTCTCTTCATCTTGTCTTGCAGATTGCTCCGAATTATTCCGTGTCCTCTGTTTTAGTTTTCCACAACCTATTTATTTTGTGCCTGGCTTGAAATAGTTGTGGTTTTCTTTTTTCTATATCTATGTCTAGGATTTTCACTTCTTCTAGTAATACACTTGCCTTGCATACTCAGACTTTGGATGTCTTTGTGACTTGAGGCGTATTTGCTCTTATAGAACAAAAGTTTCCCTTTCTGCTCCCTACCTTTCATCGACACCAATCTGGGAAGTTCAGAAACCACGAGTAAGGAAGAAAAGTTGTCATGCTGTGAATCCAGTATGAAAGTTTTCAGTCTCCTGCTTCGTTTCCTTGCTCGTTTGTGTGTAATTTTAAGGAGAATGACTTTAGTTCTCGAAGCTCATTGGACAGCACTCCATGGAGGCCATATTAGGGCTGACACATTTCGTGACTGACTTACGTTACTTTCCACTGTGGTTGTAAACAGAAATGCACCTCAATTTATTGATGATTTATTATGCATTCATATGACACACAAAAAAACAACAAAAAACCCACCCCAGCAAGTCAAGTTTTGATCTGAGTAAAGTTCCATATTCTTAAGCTACTACTCTAGTAGCGAAAACATCTTTTTTATGTCTTTTGAATGATTTCTTTATAGAACCACTCAAGAAAGCCACGAGTCTGTCAACAAGCTTACTAAACCAAAAGATAGACTGGTCTCCCAGCTAGTCATACGGCCAGTGTAGTAGTTACCAAGTCAGAGAATCCTGTGTATGCTGCTCTGGAATTTCCCCTCTTCTTAAACATGGGCACTGACTCCGTCCTATGTGTTCTTCGCACGAGACTGTAAATCCAGGTCCCGTGTGAGAACACACACACACACACACACACACACACACACACAACCAACACACACACACACACACACACACACACACAGAGATAAGCCATCCAGCTTTCCTGCAGACCAGCCATAGCCAGTGGCCTTGATGACATGAAGATAGGCAGCATTCACCCCGAGACCTGTTCTGGAGAAGTAAGGGTTCCTCCACCAGCTTTAACTTTCCCGCCACAGGCTGCCTGAACAATTTCAGAACGTTGACTCCTCAAGTTATTGTGTGTCAAGTCAAGTCAAATGTTTATTTCCATGTGGCACATTGAATGGGGACGGGATAGCTCAGTCGTCAGAACACTCGCTTTTCCTCAGCCAATGTTAAGCAGCATCGAGCGTGGTTACCAAGTGGATGGATGACCGTTTGCGTGCCTTGGCTTCATTACAATCCTCCAGTTCACCCAGCGGTAAATGGGTACCTGCCCTCTTTATGGTCAGGGAAGGTAAAGCAGCGAGGGAGAGGAGATAGGCGCCGCCCTCAATATGCTGGCCTCTGGAGAAGCTGAGGTCTCTGATGCCTCGCTTCCCTAGGAGCACATAGGTTATGGGACACCTTTACCTTTGACTTTGAATAAGCTATGCATTTTCATTTTTCATCAAGCTCTGTGTGTGTGTGCGTGTGCGAGCGTGTGCGCGCGCACGCACGTGCCTGCGCTGCTCTCCCAGATGCATGTGCACGTGTTAGCACATGCCAGAGTAAACTTGCAGGTGTGCATCCGTTCACGCGCATGGCCGGAAAAGATGCAGGCAGAGAGTAAGCAAGTATCTAGCGTTCTCCCCGAGCAGACCAAGAACAGGCTAAAGGCTTTTTCTTCTTCTTTTTTTTGCTGGCCAGTAAATCAATAGATGTGAGTGATTTCCCCTGACAACGTTCAGTCTCGCAGTTCTCGCGGGCGCGAGACTTGAAACGGCAGTCTCTGAAAAGGGAAGAAATTGGCCTAAGAGTTTTCTTTTCTTTCTTTTTTCTTTGGTTTTGGTTTTCTTTTCTACAAAGTATCAGATTGATTGGGTGTAAAGTGACGATTAAGAGGTCTGTTGTCTGGAAGGGTGGGGAATGCTCTCTTTTGTCTGTCTGTCTGGCTGGCTTTTGGTCTCTGTTTCTCTCTGTCTGTCTCAGTCTCTCTGTCTCTAGTTGTCTGTCTGTCTGTCTGTCTCTCGGTTATTATTAAGATGTATCCCTACGGTCGGGGACTGGATGTAGAAAAGCATATGAGTGCTTATTCATTATCTTCCAAATAAAACAATTTGTCATTGTCATTGTCTCTATCTGTGTGCGTATGTGATTGTGTGTGTTTGCATGCGCGTGAATTCGTGAGTGTGTGTGTGTTCGTGTGCGTGTTTGCATGCGCGTGAGTTGGTGCGTGCGTGCTTGTGTGTGTATGTGTGTGTGTTTGCATGCGCCTGACTTCACGTGTATGTGTGTGTTCGATCGCGCGTGCGTGCGGGCATGTGTGTGTGCATGTGTGTGTGTGTGACTGACCTAGAAGAGAACCCACAGAGAGTAGAGAAAGGTGTCCATAGTATAGCGTCCTCTCCAGAGGAGAGTGACTCCACTTCACCACAACCTCTTCTTTCTATTCGTTGTTGTTGGCCAGGATCGATAACTGCCACTGAGTTACTTCTCTTCTCCCTCTCGCAGCTTCTCACGGGCGCGAGACTACGAAGAGACCGTCAGAAAAAGAAAGGGGAAACTGGCTGAAGATTTTTTTTGAAGTGGAGGGGGAGGGGGGGGGGGGGGGGTGGAGGGGGGGGGGATGATGAGAGGGTGGGGGTACGGGAGTGTGTGGAATGGATAGGATAGAGTGGCTTACTGTGTGTATGAGATTGAGAGGGGGTTAAAATGACGATGAGCTTATACAGTGACGATTACCAGGTCTGATAGTTTGAAAGGTGTAAAACGCCCTCTGTGTGTGTGTGTGTGTCTGTGTGCGTGCATCTGTCTGTCTGTCTTCTTGTCTTCACGCACACGCACGCACACACACACACACACACCTTTCTATCATTTCCCGACTTTGACATAGGAGAGAATCATTATCTTTTAAAGTCTTTCTGGAAGAAAGAGGCAGGAGAAAGGACCAAGAAGGCAGAAAATAGACACCCCCCCCCCCAAAAAAAAAGAAGAAAAAAAAAAGGAACAAGGCAAAAACAAAGGGATAGAAAAGAGGGAATTCCTAGCCACTGAATTTCCAGAAGGTGGGGATGCTGTTTATTTATACTGATAGGCCACACGGGGGGAGGGGGTATGACAACATGAAAAAATATAGGCCTTGGCAGTGTGCTGACATCATTAACTGACAAAGCATGTGGCCTTGGTTTAGACCACGAAAACGAACGCCCTCACCTCTATTGTGTGTCAGGCAGTGGTGAAAGGAAGGCAGTGATGAAGGGAAGGCAGTGATGAAGGGAAGGTAAGGGAAGGCTGGGATGAAGGGAAGGCAGTAATGAAGGGAAGGTAAGGGAATGCCGGGATGAAGGGAAGGCAGTAATGAAGGGAAGGTAAGGGAATGCCGGGATGAAGGGAAGGCAGGGATGAAGGGAAGGCAGGGATGAAGGGAAGTTAAGGGAAGGCTGGGATGAAGGGAATGCCGGGATGAAGGGAAGGCAGGGATGAAGGGAAGGCAGTGATGAAGGGAAGGCCGGGATGAAGGGAAGGCAGTGATGAAGGGAAGGCAGGGATGAAGGGAAGGCAGTGATGAAGGGAAGGCAGTGATGAAGGGAAGGCAGGGATGAAGGGAAGGTAAGGGAAGGCAGTGATGAAGGGAAGTCAGGAAGGCAGTGAGAAGGGAAGTAAGGGAAGGCAGTGATGAAGGGAAGGCAGTGATGAAGGGAAGGCAGGATGAAGGGAATGCCGGGATGAAGGGAAGGCGGATGAAGGGAAGGCAGTGATGAAGGGAAGGCAGGGATGAAGGGAAGGCAGGGATGAAGGGAAGGCAGGATGAAGGGAAGGCAGGATGAAGGGAAGGCGGATGAAAGGGGAAAGGGCAGTGATGAAGGGAAGGCAGTGATGAAGGGAAGGCCGGGATGAAGGGAAGGCAGGGATGAAGGGAAGGCCGGGATGAAGGGAAGGCAGTGATGAAGGGAAGGCAGGGATGAAGGGAAGGCAGGGATGAAGGGAAGGCAGGGATGAAGGGAAGGCAGGGATGAAGGGAAGGCAGGGATGAAGGGAAGGCAAGGGAAGGCAGTGATGAAGGGAAGGCAGTGATGAAGGGAAGGCAGTGATGAAGGGAAGGCAGTGATGAAGGGAAGGCAGTGATGAAGGGAAGGCAGGGATGAAGGGAAGGCCGGGATGAAAGGAAGGCAGGGATGAAGGGAAGGCAGGGATGAGGGGAAGGCAGGGATGAAGGGAAGGCCGGGATGAAGGGAAGGCAGGGATGTCCCCTGACTTCCCCCAGACTGGCAAACTCCCCTGCCCGCTTGACGGAGTGTCCGTCAGAAACTGGGCTGAGCTTTTGTTGTGTTGTTTTGTTTTGTGTTGTTGTTTTGTGTTATCTTTTCTTCTCTGGTTTTAATTTCATTTTCCATCTCGCTGGCCAAGCAAGCAAGGGATCGATTGGGGCTCCAGTAACAATGTTCAGGTCTGCTCGTTTTGTGAAATGGAAGCGCACGAGTAGTAGTAGTAGTAGTAGTGTGGTGTGTGTGTGTGTTGTGTGTGTGTGTGTGTGTGTGTGTTGTGTGTTGTTGCTGTTGTTGTTGTGGTGGTGGTGTATGTGTGTGTGTGCAGGTGTGTGTATATGTGTGTTAGTGTTAGTGTGTGTGTATGAGTGTTGTGTGATTGTGTGTATGTGTGCGTGTGTGGTGTGTGAGCGTGTATGCGTGCGAGTGTGCGTGCGTGTGTGTGTAGTGTATGTGCACGCACACACACATGTGTGTATGCACATTCTTCTAGGCAGGCAGGCAGGCAGGCATGCATTCATGCGGACACTCTTGCATGTGTGAGTTCATGCATACACACGGAAAAGATACAGCCACAGCGGGTAAGAGGGAAGCAGAGGAAGAGAAACAGTCCAGAGCTCTTTCTGGCTGTCCAGAAATCGATGGGTGGAACCAAGTGGTCTCCCCTGACAACGCTCAGTCTCGCAGGTTCTCGTGGCCACGAGACCTAGTGCCCGTCAGAAAGGGGAGGAATCGGGGAAAAGTGTTTTTTGTGTTTGTTTTCTCCCTTGGGGATGCTGGGGGCCTGTCAGTATAAATAGCACCCCCACCTTCTGGAAAATCTGTGCTAGGAATTTCCTCTTTTCTATCCTTCACTTTGTTACTGCCTTGTTCATTTTCTTCCTGTCAACCTCCCCCCCCCCCCCCCCCCCCCCCTCACACACACAGACATTCCGAGAACTCGCAGACTCCGATGACAGACATGCATGAAAGTGAAAAAAAAAGTCCATGAGGTATGGGCTCGACATCGACAGACCGCTATATCGTGGCCATCTGCCTGATGGTCATACAGACGACAAAGGTGGCACTATGGCGTTTTTAGTTAGTTTTTGAACACGACATGTCTTCTTTGAATTCTACGTCCTGACGTCTGCCAGGCCCGAAAAACTCAGACACACGCAGTGTTTGTCTCTAGTTTGAGCACTCCGATGTTGTTGGATGCACTGGGCCTTAATTGTCAGGCGCTTAACGGCGGCGCAACCCCCATTTAATAATAATAATAATATATGAAATTTATATAGCGCTGAATCTTGTAAAAACAAACAAATCGAACCGCTTATATGACAGACACAATATTTGCTGTCTGAGCGTTCGACGACGAAGAAGAGTGGCACTGTCAAATTCACATCATTTGCAAAGTGGGATGCCTGCCGATTGTGCGGCGCCAGTCCTGTGCCAACACACTGCAGTGCTGGCCCAAGCCCTCCAAATCCCACACACATGCCCGCAGCGAGGCTGGAACCCACGCTCTCCCGCCCACCAGTCCTCCACTCGGCCACCGCGCAATGCGTCTGGAGTTTAGACTGAATGTGTCCTGTGACACGTAAAGCGACCGTTGTCCGTAATGCCTGCCTAGTCGCTATGCGATTGGAGTGCTGCTCCCTGAAAGTGACTGGGGGACGGGATAGCCTGGTGGTTAGAGTGATGCATTCGTGATCTGCTGACCCGGGTTCGAATCTCGTTTAAGAGTGTTTTTTCCTCTGGAGTTAACGTCAGTGCCGACTCCACTCTCCCCAAAAGTCCTTCGGATGAGACTATAAACCGAGGTCCCGTGTGCGAACGCACGCAGAACATCTTGCGCACACGTTAAAACCCGTTCCTTTTTTCGGAAGAGTAGGCCATTGTGTGCCGATGGGAACGGATGACAAAATTGACACAACTGCATGGGGACTGGATTTTTAAAAAAAAAGCACACGAGTGCTTCTTCCATTTTCCTCCAAATAGAAGAATAAATAAATAAATAATAAATAAATTACTCTACCCCCCCCCCCCCCCCACCCCCCACCCCCACACAAAGGAAAATAAAAAAAGTTCTAAGCCCAGGTCACGTCGCGAGTCCCCACCCTTTCCCATCTTCACCCCACCTTCACTTTGCTGTGCTTTAAGTGGTGGGTGGTCTGGGTGCTAGTCTGTCAATGTGGTGAAAACTCCCATTTGTCCTTCAATAGGCAGTGTCGAGAATGGAATGGATGGCTGACAGGACAGCATGTCGGCCACCATGGTCTCTACTCCACCTCTACACCCCCCCCCCCCCCCCCCCTTCCTCCCGCTCTCTTTCTTTCTCTGTCTCTCTCTCTCTCTCTGTCTCTGTCACTTCCCCTTCCACTCTCAGTCTCTCTCGCGCTCTCGCTTTGTCTCTCTGTGTCTATCTGTCTGTCTGTCTGTCTCTCTTTGTATGTCTGTCTCTTTGTCTCTCTGTCTCAGTTTCTCTCTTTCTGTCAGTCTCTCGAATAAAGAGAGAAGACAGACAGGCAGACAGACAGACAGACAGGCAGACAGACAGGCAGACAGACAGGCAGACAGGCAGACAGACAGACAGGCACAGACACAGAGATGGAGACAGACAGACAGACAGACAGGAAGGAAGAGAGAAGGCAGGGAGAGGAAGACCAATGGTTACTCTAATACAATCATAGCGTTATACCGTCTGCTGCCTGTCTCCCTCTCTTAGAGTCAGTCGCCTGTGAAGAACTGGAGTGAACATATTGTCGGAGAAAAGACGGTGTAAGGGGGGGGGGGGGGGGGGGGGGAACAGGGGAGGAGGGAAGGCTGGAGTAATATGTCTGGCACCACCAGTTAAAGACACAGCCGGCATCGACTAGAGAGGGAGACAGACAGACAAACACATACAGACACACACACTTGCACTTTACTTATTCTTACACAGTCATGCAACCAATAACAATAGTACTAACAAGTCCAAATGTGCGCGCGCATACACACACACACACACACACACACACACACACACACACACACACACACACACACCACACACACACACCACACAGGTTATATACTTGGCAGGTGATGGGATTTCGGTTGCTGAAGGCAGGGACAGCTATGAGATGAAACAGGAGAGGAAAATCTTAGGTTTGAAATAAATATGTCTTGAGGCTGGATTTAACAGTGTCATAAGAATGCTTTTGGCGAAGGTAATATAGGTATATTATATATAAAAAGTTTTTTTAAAGAATAACAATAATCGTTATGACCATATTTTATATGAGAATTATTGTAATAATGGCAACATCACTATCATTAAACAGCAGCTGCTGCAACAAATGTTCTTGTTGTAGACATGGACGGGCTTCTCTCTTACCTCCACCAGGAGTCACCAGGTCACTGCTAGGACACTCTCAGACAGTGTCTAAAGGAAGGTGAACCTGGTGGAGTCCATCCCTCTCTTCATCACAGATTGCATGCTAGGTAGGCCTGGGGCATTGTCTGTCATACCTGCAGCGTACTCTTTGACGAAGGAAATGGTCGAAGCTGTACACTAGTAACTTCAACTGAGCGGCCCAGAGGTTAGTCTGTGAACCTCTCCTGGAATCCAGACAACGGAATGGATGACAACATTTACAGAACTTGGGGACTAGTTGTAAAAGAAGCACATGAGTGCTTGTTCTTTACTCTTAAAGAACAGAATTTGAAGAAATAAATACATCTTTAAAAAGATATGTGGTTCGAATTTGCTCGAAGGATAAAAAAATTCTTTCAGAAGCCGTGAGAACTTCATAAATGGTCCTGGTGCTAGTCTTTGGTGTGACACGACAAGGGGAAGGCGATCCCTTGTTTTAAGCGGATTTAACCTTGGAATAAAAAGAAGAAAGAACCCCTCCACCCCACCCCACCCTCAGCCGCAAGAGAATTATTCTTAGCGAGATTCTTCAAGAAAAGACACTCTCACAGGCAATCAAATACACATGAGGCAGACGAGGAGAGAAATAAGAGGAAGAGTGAGGTTGGTGGCTGTGTGGCTGTGTGCTGTGTGGCTGTGTGCTGTGTGGCTGTGTGCTATGTGGCTGTGTGGCTGTGTGCTGTGTGGCTGTGTGGCTGTGTGCTGTGTGGCTGTGTGCTGTGTGGCTGTAGTTCTGTGTGCTGTGTGGCTGTGTGCTGTGGCCACCTGCTGTCTCCAAAAAAAGCATCTTGCATTTCACACAGCGACATCTATTGTGACGAGAGTGTAGCGGAACTGAACATATATGTCTGACTGTTAGGAGTATATACACGCGCACGCGCACACACACACACACACACACACACACACACACACAACACACACACACACACACACACACACACACACACACACACACAAGAGACTATTCACAAGCAGCACGTGCAGGTTTGAATACGGAATAGCTGGCCCGCACACTACCCCACCGACTGGGTTACTCCAAACCCCTCCGCCAAGCCACCCTCCCCTCCCCCCACCCCCCACCCCCAAATCCTTAGCCCTCCTCCCCCCCCCCCCCCAACCCCCCCCCCAACCCCCCCCCCCCCCCCCCCCCTATCAACTCTCCTGTTCACTTTCCCAACGTGGCATCGATATCTACTACGTCTAGCGACGTTGGGAGTGAAAGCATGGCAAGAACCCTGACCACAAGAGAAGCATCCGCACAACTCCTAAGAAAAGGAGAAGGGAGGGAGGGAGGGAATGTGTGGAATGAATTAGCATGAAGACAAAGCGATGTGGAGATATGTGAAGGGCAGCCGCGACAAAATCGACAGGGCCGTGCTGAAAAAAAGACAGAAAGAGAGTGAAGAGAGAGAGAGAGAGAGAGAGAGAGAGAGAGAGAGAGAGAGAGAGAGAGAGAGAGAGAGAGAGAGAGAGAGAGAGAGAGAGAGAAGGGGGTGGGGGGGGGAGACGAAAAATGTTATTTTGAGGGTAAATGGATAAGCACAAAGAGAGTCTTATCACCATACAATCCCCCTCCTCCATCCCCCCCCCCCCCCCCCCCCCCCCCGCCAAACAAAAAAAATAAGCGAAAACAAAATCAGAAATCAATCACTCTCACGAAAGAAAAGAACTTTCACAAATTCTAATATGCATACATAATTCATTTAATTGAAAGATTTGATAAATGATGTCAGTATAACATAAGCAACCCTGAATAGAAAAACAACAACAGAAAGCATACCGAGGGTGTGTGTGTGTGTGTGTGGGGGGGGGGGGGGGGGATAGAGAGAGAGACAGACAGACAGACGCAGGGAGAGAAAGAGTGAAATCAAATTCTTTTATTTCGAGGATAACGAATAAGCACAATGAGAGACAGAGAGAGACAGACGGACAGCGAGAGAGAGAGAGAGACAGAGAAGAGAGAGACAGAGAGAGAATTGAATTGAATTGAAATGAAATCTATTGCTGTTAAGCTATACAGGCCATACAGCAAGCGCCGGTATTACATGGGAGAGAAAGAGAGAGAGATAGAGAGAGAGAGAGAGGGAGAGAGAGAGAATGACAATTTGAATGATTTGAACAAAGTATGCAACCCAAAGAACAGGTTGTTGGGCGGTATAAGACAGTAGCACAGAAAGAAAGTGACGGACAGAACATAGTGTGAACAGAGTGACCAAAAGATGACCGTACGGCAACAAGAGAACTGTTCCTGGCTATTTTGTATGGGGAAAAAAAGACTGTCAACTCTTTTAGAGAAACAAACTGTAGACAGCACAAGTTCTGACAATGGTGCCGCTGCGCTGTGCCGTGTGGCCACCTGCTAGCTGTCTGGGGGAGAGCAAGAATTCTGAGCAGACAAATCTGCCAGGAAAAGAAACAAATCTCTCTCCCCTCCCCCCCTCCCAACCCCCCCAAACAAACCCTCAAAAATCTCCCCAAAACCCCGAAATGCCAAAAGTATGGTGTTTAAGAGACGAACAGGTTTTAAGCTGCAAAAAGCGTGAACAGCGCGTCGTGTTGATGATAGCCTGGGTGGCGTCTGACTGATCTCTCTCGACAGTTTTCCTGAAGGGATGATGATGCAACACGCCTGGGCCCCAGACCAGCAGCCTGGACAGTTATTGATATGATCACTATCAGCCGTGGGCTTAGGCCTGCATTAAAACGCTGTTATCCTTTTGTGTTCAGATTCTTTTCACCCACCACACCCTCTTAGCATAACAACATGTATTCTACAGTAGACATATGTATTTTTTTTTAATAAAGAACTGCAGCAGCAAATAACATCAACAGCAACGCCTGATTTTTGTAATTGCACAACATGGTACATAACGCAACAACCCGCTTAGAGCTTGTATCATGCGTGACCGTTAAACTCCCCCCACAGCAACTGAAAGCAGCGACAGAAGATCAAGATAACTTGTCAGGGACAAGGCAAACAGGGTTTATCAGTCATGTGAAATCAAATCATTATTAGGTGCTATCAGTAACACATATGCTTACAGTACTTTGTTATTATTGTCAGAAGAAAACATTCTCCCGTGGGCCTGTCGGGGGCCTGTCAGTATAAACAGTATCCTCATACTCTGGAAATTCTGTGCTAGGAATTTATTCTTTTCTATCACTCCCTTTGTTTCTGCCTTTGTTCCTTTTCTTCCTGTCACCTCCTTCGTGTCTATTTTCTGCCTTCTTGGTCCATTCTCCTGCCTGGTTTTTTTCTACCCCCCAGAAAGACTCAAAATACAACACTTCTCTTCCACGCCGAAGTCGGATGCGCTGGGCCTGACTTGTCAGCGTATAACGGCAACGCAACGCAACGCATTTTCGCTCATATTACATGTAACAATAGCTGCTATCTGAGCGTTCGACGACGAAGAAGACACCGTGTATTAAAAGAAGAAAGAAATGCTCTGAAGTTGGAGTATGGTTGCATAGTCTGCGAGGTACTCGAAACAGCCAGACCTGCCACATGTCTCCGCCAGTGTGTCCCCAGGGTGTGACAGTGGTTCCCAGGTGGGATGAGGGAGACAGGTGGCATGTTTCCGGCATCTCCCGGAGTGTTCTCTGCTAGGCTCCACTTAGCAACATGTAACTCTCATCTTGCGTCAGCAGCAGTCGGTGCTAGAAGTGGTTTTTTTTTTTAAATCCTCACTTTCTTTTTGCCTCTGTCCTTTGCTTTTTGGGGACGGGATAGCTCAGTGGTCGGAGCACTCGCTTCCCCCCAGCCAAGTTAAGCAGCGTCGAGCGTGGTTACCAGTTGGATGGGTGACCGTTTGCGCGCCTTGGCTTCAGTACAGTTCCCCCAGTTCACCCAGCTGTAAATGGGTACCTGCCCTCTTTAGGGTCAGGGAAGGTAAAGAAGCGAGGGAGAGGAGATGGGCGCCGCCCTCAATATGCTGGCCCTAGAGAAGTGAGGTC
>CM054140.1:4810304-4817804 GCA_028751875.1 Rapana venosa
CAGTGCAGCTACCATAGAGGCTGTCTTGGGGCTGAACACGAGAACAGTATCACACCCCCACCCCACCCCTGCCTGCCTTCCTTCCCTTTCGATTCAACTTCATTTCAGATCCTTGATTATCTCATAAACAGAGAACTTCGCGCCCATCTGTATGAACTGAAAACCGGGGTGTTGGTGTGTGGGTTTTTTTGTTTGTTTGTTGTTGTTTTTTTTGGGGGGGGGGGGGGGGAGCGTTGGTCAATTTTGACTGGAACAGAACACACAAAGTTGTAACTGTTCCGGCGATTCTTTTCTTAAAATTTTAAACCTGTCTTGTAACACTGCTATTCCAATTTTTTGGCACAAACATACATAAAGAATGAAAGAAGATGAAGGCTTTATTACTACTTTTTGTGTTTGTTTCTGTCTTGTTGTTGTTGTTTCTTGACTGTTGACTGCTATAGTGGGGTTTTTTTGGGTGATTTTACAGAATAAAAACACATGATAAAGGTTGTAACTGTTCTTTGGAAGAGAAGTTCATAAACTACCACACAGACGTCAGTCCCTAGATAGGGGTTGGGGTGGGAGGAGGGAGATCCTCGATTTCTGAATCATCGACCAGTGTGGTCAAGTCAAGTCAAGTCAAAATACTTTATTCATCCCATGAAGGGCAATTACAACACCGACAGGCGCAAAATTAATAGAAATTATCATCTCGAAAAGACACAAGAAAGCTATGATTCATATTTATTTAGATATTCTAACATTACTTCAAATATTTAAAAAAAACAACAATCACACAGACACGCAGACGCGCGCGCGGGCACACACACAACAACACACACACACACACAACACACACACACACACACACACACACACACACACACACACACATCATAGACTAGAAAAAATACATAAACCCAATATTTAACCCAGTATTGATGAACAGGGCATGGAAAACTGTGGGAATTTTTTTCATATTTTATATCGACAGTCACTGCCTGGGGTGGGAATAGAAAACTGGGAATTCTTCGTATATCGACAATGGCTGCCTGCACTGGGAATAGAAAGCTGTGGGAAATTTTCGTAAAATATATTGAAGACCACTGCTTGATATGGGAATGGAAAACTGGGAATTCTTCAAGTATCGATGATCACGGCCTGTCTTGCTAGGTGTCGTGTCTGTTATCAGACCTGCGGTGTTGGGGAGGCATGCACTGGCATGTGAGTGTCTGCCTGTCATCTAGTGGATCGGTAGTCTGGAGGTAGCGCACCTGCCTAGAAAGCGAAATGGCATAGTGCTGCTCTGCATATTTGAGTATACGTGGGTGACACAGTATTTGATGGTGGTTGTGCTAGTAGTGTGGTGGTGTGTGGTGTTGCATGATATGGTGTGGTGGTGGTGATGGTGGGGGTGGAGTGTGTGTGTGCGCGCGCGCGTGCGTGCATGTGCATGTGTGTGTTTGCATGATTGTGTATGTATATATTTGCATCCTTGCATGCGTGTGCTCATGTGTACTTGCTCGTGTGTGCTTGCGTGCGGATAAAATCTGTCCATTTTAGTCCTTCTGACAGGACAAACTGATGAGTTTATGCATTTAGTTTTGTTGTTGTTGGTGGGTGGGTTTTTTCTACACAGATCAACAGTGAATATTTACATTCATGCATTTACAGAGATGAGCAGTGACTGTTTACATTCGTGCATGTACAGAGATAAGCAGTGAATATTTACATTCATGCATTTACAGAGATGAACAGTGAATGTTTTCATTCATGCATTTACAGAGGTGAACAATGAATGTTTACATTCATGCATTTACAGAGGTGAAAAATGAATATTTACATTCATTCATTTACAGAGATGAGCGGTGAATATTTACATTCATGCATTTACAGAGATGAGCAGTGAATGTTTTACATTGATTCATGCATTTACAGAGATGAGCAGTGAACGTTTACATACATTGCATGCATTTACAGAGGTGAACATTGAATGCTAACATTTATGCACTTGGAGAGATAAGCAGTGACTATTATTTGGATTCAAGCATGTAGAGAGATGAACAGTCAGTAATCATTGGTATCTATGTATGCACGGATGTAAACTATGAATAATCATTTACATGCGCAGACATGAACATTGGATACTCGTTTATATTCATGCATGCACAGACATGAACATTGAATAATCGTTTACATTCATGCACGTGCAGACATGAACATTGAATAATCGTTTACATTCATGCATGCACAGACATGAACATTGAATAATCGTTTACATTTATGCACATGCAGGCAGGAACATTGAATAATCATTTACGTAGTTTATTCATGATCTCACAGGTTCGCAAATCGATCAGTAGTTTTTTGTTTGTAGTTGGTTAACTCAATCTCTTCCAAATTACTTTCACGCTGTTCTGAAATTCGGATTTTGTGAGGATTTGAAATCCATATCCAGCGAGGCTCCATTCTGGATTCTTCCCTCCACTGTTAAAAGCCGGCAGACTCCTCAGGAGACGGGAAGCACGTGCAAATATTGTCTCTGTCACTGTCAGACTCTGTGTGTGTGTGTGTGTGTGTGTGTGTGTGTGTGTGTGTGTGTGTGTGTGTGTGTGTGTGTGTGTATGTGTGTGTGTGCGCGCGTGCGTGCGTGCGTGCGCGCCCTTGTGCAAAGCAAGCACCCAGTCGTCGTTTGTTTGTTCTAGTCACCTAGAGAGAGAGAGAAAGAGCGGGAAAAGGAGAGAGGACTGGGGTTTGGGGGATGTTGGGATAAAAATGAGACAAGTGGGTGGGGGTGGGGTGGGGTGGGGTGGAGAAAGGTGATGTGAAGAATGACTATGGAAAGAGAAATTATGAGAGTAAGAGACGTGTGTTGGGAAGTACATGGGGAGGGGGCGAGGAAAGGAAAAGCAGACATTTTTGGGGGTTGGAATGGGAAGGGGAAGGGGAGGGATGAGGGGTGGGGGTGGTGGAGGGGGTGGGGTGGGGTGGTGGAGGGGGTAGGTGCGTGGCATAAGACTTATCTTCAGTGAAAATGGGTCAGTGAGAGAGTTGTTTGAAGATCACGTCGTTGAAAATGAAAAAGGTTAAAGATTTACAAATCTGAAATATTTTCCTTTTTTTTCGGTTTAAATAAATGAACAGGTTTTTCTTTTGTTCTTCTTGGCTTTTTTTTGTTTGTTGGTTTGGTTTGGGTTTTTTGTTATTGTAGTGGTAGTTGTTGCTTTGTTATTGCTGTTCCTCTCCTCCTTTTCTTCCACATAATCTTTTTCTTCTTCTTCTCCTCCTCTCTGTCTGTCTGTCTGTCTGTCTGATCCGCTTTCCTACTTTTCTTTGTACTTATCATTGTCTTTCTCTCTTGTAGTTGTACACACACACACACACACACACACACACACACACACACACACACACACACACACACACACACACACACACACACACACACACACACACACACACTCTACATATCCAAAAAACGGAAAGAGCATTCCAAGTGTGGAGAAATTCTAGAAAATTTCAACGGTTCTGTATGAAAGAGACAGGATTGAAAATAATAATAATAATAATAATAATGATAATAATAATAATAAATGTATGAAATTTATATAGCGCAGAATCTTGTAAAGCAAACAAATCGAAGCGCTTGCATTCAAATCATTTACACACCTACAACCTTCTACAAACTATTCGACTGAACATATATCAAAGATACAAGCACAACAAGAATGCGGGAGAGACAATGACAATGACAAATTCTTTTATTTCGAGGATAATGAATAAGCACTCGTGCGCTTTATTACATCCAGAGAGAGAGAGAGAGAGAGAGAGAGAGAGAGAGAGAGAAGAGAGAGAGAGAGAGAGAGAGAGGAGAGAGAGAGAGAGAGAGAGAGAGAGAGAGAGAGGAAGGAGAGAGAGAGGAGAGAGAGAGGAGAGGAAGGAGAGAGAGAGAGAGGAGAGAGAGAGGGAGGGAGAGAGAGAGAGAGAGGGGAGAGAGAGGAGAGAGAGAGAGAGAGGAGAGAGAGAGAAGAGAGAGAGAGAGAGAGAGAGAGAGAGAGGGGAGAGAGAGAGAGAGAGAGAGGAGAAGGAGAGAGAGAGAGAGAGAGAGAGAGGGAGAGAGAGAGAGAAGAGAGAAGAGAGAGAGGAGAGAGAGAGGAGAGAGAGAGAGAGAGGGGAGAGGAGAGAGAGAAGAGGGGAGAGAGGAGAGAGAGAGAGGAGAGAGAGAGAGGGGAGAGAGAGAGAGAGAGAGAGAGAGAGAGGAGAGAGAGAGAGAGGGAGAGAGAGAGGGAGGAGCGAGAGAGAGATAGAGGGGAGAGAGAGAGAGGAGAGAGGGGAGGAGGAGGAGGAGGAGAGAGAGGGAGAGAGAGAGGAGAGAGAGAGAGAGAGGAGGAGGAGGGGGGAGAGGAGGAGGGGGGGGGGGGAGAGGGGGGGTCCTGGACTGGTCCCTGAAGTGCGGGGCAGAGTGTGATGGGCTGTGGCCGGCCGGCAAGCCCAGTATTGATGAACAGGGAAGGGGGAGAACTGTGATTCTTCATAATATCGATCCCCGCTGTCTGCACCAGGTGTCCTCTCCCTGATCAGACTTGGCGTGTTTGGATTGGTCTAGCTGCTGAGTATGTGGACACAGCATGCGCAGGCATGAGAGCGTGCGCGTATGAAAATGCGCATCAAGCGCAAGAACGCAAACAGACCCGGGGATGGATGGAGTGCTTGGGGGTGAAGTAAAACAATAAAGCATGGTTCTTCTGTAGTGAGCTGCATGGCCACATGTGAGGATGTAGCGTTGTATGACACAGCAAGATGTAGCCTAGCATCTGTGGGTGAGGCAGTCTTATGTGATGTTGTTGATGTTAATGATGATGGGTAGGTGTAGTGTGGTGGAGTTATGGTGTGGTGGGATGTAGTTTTGGCTTTGAGGTGTCTGTTGGTGTCAGGTCAAGTCAAGTCAAGTCACAAATACTGTAATCATCCCTTGAAGTGCAATTACACCGCTGACAGGAACATGGCTGATAGGAATTATCATCTCGAGAAGAAGAAAGCTACGTGTCATATTTCTTTAAACATTCCAAGATAACATAAAAAACAACAACAACCACACATGCATACACACTTGCATACACACACACGCACGCACGCGCGCACACACACACACACGCTTACTCATTCACTCACTCACTGCATGGATACACATATGCACACGTTAATGCATGCTTGTAGGTGAGTGCATGTGCACACTCACTTGTAAATATAGACATCCACCTACACACATCAGCATTCAAAACACACATTTATATACTTTTCACTATGCACAAGTAGCATACATTTATATACTTTTCACTATGCGCAATTAACATATATTTATATACTTTTCACTATGCGCAAGTAACATATATTTATATACTTTTCACTATGCACAATAGGCATACATTTAGTATACTTTTCATTAATCACAAGTAGCATACATTTATATACTTTTCACTATGCACAGTAACATACATTTATATGCTTTTCACTAATCACAAGTAACATACATTTATATACTTTTCACTAATCACAAGTAGCATACATTTATATACTTTTCACTAATCACAAGTAGCATACATTTATATACTTTTCGCTAATCACAAGTAGCATACATTTATATACTTTTCACTAATCACAAGTAACACATTTATATGCTTTTCACTATGCACAAGTAACATACATTTATATGCTTTTCACTAATCACAAGTAACACACATTTATATGCTTTTCACTATGCACAAGTAGCATACATTTATATGCTTTCCACTACGCATAAGTGCATCAACATGCATACATTGAGGTAAGCAGCCAATGTTCCTTGCATGCATGCTTGCTTGGTCTCACAGCTCCGCACATTAATTTTGTCACCATCAGGGTTTTTCACTTTGTTGTTTTTTTTACCCAGTGTCTCCAGGACCGGTCTTCACACTCCCCTCTGAAAATAATGCGCTTTGAGAGAATTGAACTCAAGGGCCTGCAGGACTCCACTCTAGATTCTTCCGCCACTTATCATCCTGTTAAAAGCCGGCAGACTCCTCAGGAGACGGGAAGCACGTGCAAATATTGTCTCTGTCACTGTCAGACTCTGTGTGTGTGTGTGTGTGTGTGTGTGTGTGTGTGTGTGTGTGTGGTGTGTGTGTGGTGTGTGTGTGTGTGGTGTGTGTCTGTCTGTCTGTCGTTGTCTGTCTGTCTGTGGTGTGCCCTTGTGCAAAGCTGGGCATCCAGTCGTCGTTTGTTTTGTCACCTAGACAGACAGACAGAAGAAGAGGGGGGGGGGGGGGGGGGAGGTGCAGGGAGATTTGGGGAGGGTTGGAATATGAAGTTGGGAGGAAACACGCGAGGGAGAGGATGTAGACGGAGAAATTATGAGTGTCAGGGCGAGAAGGGAGAAGGGAGAAAGGAGAAGAGAGAGGAGAGAGAGAGAGAGAGAGAGAGAGAGAGAGAGAGAGAGAGGAGAAGAGAGAGAGAGAAGAGAGAGAGCAGACAGACAGAAGAGAGAAGACAGAAGAGGGGAAGGAGGAGGAGGGGGGGGAGGGGGGGGGGGGGGGGGGGGGGGGGGGGGGGGAGGTGGAGAAGGAAATATGTATGTGTCGGTAGACTGGGAGGGGTGGCAGGGGAGGGTGGGGCTGGACTCCAGCAGACACAAGCTGATCCTGGCTAAAGCAGGACAGTGAACCAGCCGCCATGGCGTGCGCAGTGGTTAGCGTGTGCCTTAAGGTTCCTTGTAGGAAGGTCGCGGGTTCGAATCCCATAAGAAGAATCGTTTTCTTGTTGGTAATTTCGGGGGTTTTGTGTGTTTGTTTGTTTTGTTTGCTTTTTAAAATCAGGCTGGCTCCTACCCATAGTCAATTTGCTATGGACTCATAGGAATCACACGGTCGACTTTCATCAACTTTTAGGGATTCGATTTTGGAGCATGTTGCTCAAATGACCTGAGCAACACTGCAGGTATCTGTATCTCTCATCAGGTCTGGTTGATGCCAGGATACATTATGATAGGAAGCGTTAAGTACACCCCTGTCAAGTGTTAGTCTCAAAGCAGGTGTGTTTCCATAGCATTATTACATCGTCTTCGTTACCATTGATCAGCATGCAAAACCAAACAATTGTCTCAGATTCCGTGGCCCCAGTTGCTCTGGTCTCACAGTCATAGTGACCTCAGTTTCTGTTTCCCTCACTTCTGTGCCTGTGGCGAGTTAGCGGTAGGTAGAGCCTTCAGGGTTGGAGGTTCATGGGAGAAGGTCGAAGGAGGAGCGTTGTAAAGAGGGAAGGGGGGCGGGAGGCAAGAAGGTGCTGTCTTGTGTGTGGTACCTCAGAACAGGTGTCGCTGAACACCACCTAAGAGACTCAGCGGAAGTGCAGAGCCCCTCCGGTTGGTGGTTCCCTGGCAGCCCGCCATTGATGAGCTCCCTGTGGATTTCTGACTGAGGGCGAGGTGTGTGGGTAGGGCTGGGCGGATACATCGAAATGAGCGCCGTGGGAACAGCAAGACAG
>CM054140.1:4820304-4830304 GCA_028751875.1 Rapana venosa
CAGTGGTTTGAGTCGTGTGCGTGTTGTGTGTGTGTGTGTGTGCTGTGTGCGTGTGTGTGTGCGTTGTGTGTGTGTGTGTGTGTGTGTTTGTTTATTTTTTATTTATTTTATGTATTCTTTTATATCGAGGATAATGGAATAAGCACTCATGTGCTTTTTTACATCTAGTCCCCGTGTGTATGCGGTTTTGTGAATTCTGTCATCTGTTCCCACCCGCACGCGCGCGCGCACACACACACACACACACACACACACACACACACACACACACACACACACACACACACACACACACAGGTGGGTGGTGGATGATTGGTGGATGTGTTACAGAAACCCGAAGATGTGCATTTGACACCCAGCCATTCATAACGCCTATCTCAGTGCATTGCACACCCAGCCATTCATAACGCCTATCTCAGTGCATTGCACACCCAGCCATTCATAACGCCTATCTCAGTGCATTGCACACCCAGCCATTCATAACGCCTATCTCAGTGCATTGCACACCCAGCCATTCATAACGCCTATCTCAGTGCATTGCACACCCAGCCATTCATAACGCCTATCTCAGTGCATTGCACACCCAGCCATTCATAACGCCTATCTCAGTGCATTGCACACCCAGCCATTCATAACGCCTATCTCAGTGCATTGCACACCCAGCCATTCATAACGCCTATCTCAGTGCATTGCACACCCAGCCATTCATAACGCCTATCTCAGTGCATTGCACACCCAGCCATTCATAACGCCTATCTCAGTGCATTGCACACCCAGCCATTCATAACGCCTATCTCAGTGCATTGGACATCCAGCCATTCATAACGCCTATCTCAGTGTATTGGACACCCAGCCATTCATAACGCCTATCTCAGTGCATTGGACATCCAGCCATTCATAACGCCTATCTCAGTGTATTGGACACCCAGCCATTCATAACGCCTATCTCAGTGCATTGCACACTCAGGCCATTCATAACGCCTATCTCAGTGCATTGGACATCCAGCCATTCATAACGCCTATCTCAGTGTATTGGACATCCAGCCATTCATAACGCCTATCTCAGTGCATTGCACACCCAGCCATTCATAACGCCTATCTCAGCACAGTGCACTGAGCACAGAACATGACATCTGCCTCTCTTCACCTCGTGTTCTTTCTTTCTTTTTCTCTTCTGTCTTCCAGTTCTCTTTGGTTCTCCTCCTCCTCCTTCTCCTCCTTCTCTTCTTTTCTCCTCCTCCTCCTTCTCCTCCTCCTCCTCCTCATTCTTCTTCTTCTTCTTCTTATTCTTCTTCTTCTTCTTCTTCTTCTTCCTCCTCCTCCTCCTCCTCCTCCTCCTTTCATCATCATTATTATCATCAACCACCATCATCATCTCTTTTTCTTCTTATTCTTGTTTTCTTGCTCTTCTTCTTCTTCTTCTTCTTCTTCTTCTTCTTCTTCCTCCTTTCATCATCATTTTATTCATCACACCACCATCATCATCATCATCTTTTTCTTCTTCTTCTTGTTTTTCTTGCTCTTGCTCTTGCTCTTCTTCTTCTTCTTCTTCTTCTTCTTCCTCTTTCATCCCACATGACGCTTAATAACAGCGCAACGCATTTTTGCTCGTATGACAGACACCAGTAGTAGCTGCTTTCTGAGCGTTTGACGACGACGACGACGATGTCTTCCACACGCTCGCTTTATGCTATGTGCAGAGAAAGGATGTGTGCAAGTGTGTATGAGGAGGGGAAGGGGGATGAGGGGGGAGCGGAGGGGGGTGGAGAGAAAATGAGATCGTGATGTATTGAACAAAGAAAGGAAACATTTTGACATCATGGTGAAATGACGTGTCAGCAAGGTGAAAAGGGAGAGAATAGAGAGAGAGAGAGAGAGAGAGAGAGAGAGAGAGAGAGAGAGAGAGAGAGAGAGAATTTACCGTTTATTTGCGTGCATGCACTGTAGGCCTATAATTAAATGTGCATGTTCGCCACCCCTCCTCGCACCACCCCCCCCCCCCCCCCCCCCCCCCCCCCCCCCCCCCCCACCACGCACGTGTGAAAGAGAGAGAGAATTTGGTAATTTGGTCATTCCTAGCACCTAGCAGTGTGTGTGTGTGTGTGTGGGCGCGCGCGCGTGCGTTCGTGCGTGTGTGTAACTACATATGCAGAGTCAAGTTATAAAACATTTAATATTGTGTTGATGACTATTTTTGACAGTTGATTTTTTTTGTCATTTTGAAATTTGTAATTGTGTGAGGCAGCAAACGAATAAAGTAGGAAAGAAGGCGAGGAGAAACAATCAGAAGCGAGTGTGTGCATACTCAAACACTTTGCACCCACATTTACTCACATAGTTATATATCCTTGCTTTCACTGGACAGATAGCACGTATCAGACTAACTTGCCAAGATAACTGAAAGCAGTCAATTACTTTGAAGTCATTTTCTGACTGCAGTGTTTACTTGACACACAGCAGTCAGGACAGCTGAAAGCAGTCAGTGTCGTTGAAGTCATTTTCCTCCTGAAGTCTGTACAGCCTGCAGTCAAGACAGCTTAAACCAGCCACTTAGGGGAAGTAATTTCCTTCGCGAAGCATTTCCATTATTAGTCCCATGCATTCCTCTCACGTCGCCAGCGCGTCTACCAGTTTGTCTAACCTCTAGCAGTCCATTACAATCGCCGCCGTATTGGATTCCAGATGGATGGACTGACTTGATTTGATTTGACTGGGCTGGACTTCGTCCTTAACTTCTGGAGGAGTCGTTGAAGCTCTGCAGTGAATTTTCCTGGCGGTATTTTTTTGCAACATAACTAACGAGGAAGTGAAAACCAGAATTAATAACGCCATGGGGTCACATGAAAAGCTCCTGACTTCAGTGAAAAGACGAAGAGGCACACGGAGAAAACGATGGCAAGACAGCGTCAGTTCATGGACTGGCATTGATTAGAATGACTTGCTACGAAAAGCTGAAAACCGTGAGGAGAGGAGGAAGCTGGTTGCAAAATGTTCAGTGGTGCCGCTACGGTGTGCAAGACTACGGGATAGGTGAGGTGAGGTGAGGAGGTTTCTTAATCAGTTGACCCTGGCAGAGCTAGCTCCTGTCTGTGCAGGTAGCAAGTGGTTTGCCAGGTCTGTTTTAGTCTGCACAGTGGATTGGATGTGTGTGCAAATACTATATCATATGTGTACACACAGGACCCCGGTTTAAGGGGTTTATTTTTCTCTCTCTTGAGGACTTTCAGGGGAGTGGAGAGAGCACCAGTGTCAACTCTGGGGGAAGAATCCCGTTTTCTTCCCAGTTTGACGAAAAAATGAAATTGAATATCAAAGTCCTGCGCATGAGACTATAAACCGAAGCCCCGTGTGTGAACGCACGCAGAACATCTTGCGCACACGTTAAAAATCCTGTTCCGCCTTTAGGAAGAATAGGCTATTGTGAGCTAGTAGGAACGAATTTTTAAGAAATGGCCTTGAACGGACACCTCAACGGAGACTGGAACCTGCGGTCTCAGTCAGCGTCTGACCAGTGTGTAGAACGCTGTGCTACCAGGCCACCAGGCCACTCCGTCCCCAGATGGCTGATAGAGCCAGAAATAGAGAGGAGATGGATAGGGAGGAGGGATAGGGGGTAGGGGGTGGGGGAGCTATCAGGAAAAAGGAGGAAGTTGATGTAGAATGGCTCCTCGGTGTCATAATTTGATTGGTCTTCCCGCCGGAAATCTGTCTCGCAAGGGAGAGCAGTCAGCAGGTTTGATTTCAATAATAAATGAAGCGTCTGTGCCTATGGCAGACTCAACGCGTAAATAGGAGAAAATTCACTCGGGGGGTGGAGGGTGGAGGGAGGTGAAAATGTTACTGTGCTTAGTTTGCATTTTTTGTTAGCAGTGTACTGAAGTGGTTAGAAAGTCGGATTGAGGCCCTACAGGCCCTAACACTGTAGTGTACTGAAGTGGTTAGAGAGTTGGATTGAGGCCTTGCAGGCCGTAACACCTCGCGGCTGAATCTTCCCTACGCCAGATGAGATTAGGATGCTGAGTTGAGTTTTTTGGTTTTTTAAATCATAATTATAGAAGTAGGTGTTAAGAACTATCTCGTCAGTTAAGAAAACTGATGTTACTCTGGGTTCCAGTCTTTCTATTCTGCATCATGTCAACGCTCTCTGCAAGTGCCTATTGTCAACTGCATCGCATTTGTCATTGGTGCCATCCGACATCGCTTTGCCTTCGTTTCTAGCAGGCCAAACTCTGGTCTGTTGCCGTGTCTTGGGTAGACTTGGTCTTCATGGCAGTTCGCCTTCACTGGCTGTCCAGACACTCGGAGGAGACTAGACCTCGGGCCCAGAGTGTCCACCATGGCTGTTGTCAACATCTGGGCTGTCCTGTCCTGTCTCTGAACGTGCAGTGCTGTGGAGCAAATACACATGGAAAAGACCCAAGCAAAACCCACGCCAGTCTTGTCCAATATGGAAAAGGCCCCAGAGCTAAATAACACACACACACACTCGCGCGCGCGCGCGCACGCACGCACACACACACACACACACACACACACACACACACACACACACACACACACACACACTCACACATACACACACACACACACACACCACACACACACACACACACACACCAACACACGCATACACAGCGCTCGCGCGCACTCGCCCTCTCCCTCTGCTCTCCCCCATCTTTTCAACTCACACACATACACACTCAGGCACACATACATTCTGGTAGGAGACAGAGACAGACAGACAGACACACAGACAAACAGACAGACACACAGACTGACACACAGTCAGACAGAGCACCAGCTGTACAAGCTAATGATGCAGGTGTCTGGGGAGACCTCCCAAAGTTTGAAAGATTTTGTTGTGTTTGCGTGTTTTTGGGGGGTTTCTTTTTAGATTGTTCTTGGTGTGGTTTTTCTGTTATGTCCCATGTGTTTTCCCATGGGAAGTGGGGCAGTGGGTGTTGTAGTTAACTCAGGCTGAAGGTGGCCACACACGATCCGTCCTGAACGTAAACATCCTATAGTTAACATGTCTCAACACAGCCCGAGGAATCAATCAGGTTCAATCTGGCTGTTCGGAACTGAAAGCCCCGGCATCTGCTGCCTTCAAACTGACTGCTTGGCTAGCTGCCCCCAGCCCATCAACAAGCGCAGATAACCCATCGCAACTTCTCCGTCATTTTGAAAAGGATTTATCAAAGATTTGGAATAAGATAAAAGGCATACAATTTTGTAAATATGCGAGTGGGTGCGCGCGCTTGCATGCATTCGCATACAAACGCGCGCGCGCAATCACACACACACACACACACACACACACACACACACACACACACACACACACACACACACACACACACACACACACACACACACACACACACACACTCCGAGGTCCCGTGTGCGAACGCTCGCAGAACATCTTGCGCACACTTTAAAACCCGTTCCGCTTTTCGGAAGAGTAGCCCATTGTATGCCGGTGGGAACGGATGACAAAATTTACAAAATTGCCTACACACGGGAACTGGATGAAAAAACCATGAGTACTTATTCCATTATCATGGAAATAAAAGAATAAGATAAATATATAAATAAATAAATAAATAAACACACACACAAGCGCCCGCGCCCACATTCACACACACACACACACACACACACACACACACACACACACACACACACACACACACACACTCTCTCTCTCTCTCTCTCTCTCTCTCTCTCTCTCAGAATGGGAGAGAGACACAGAGAGAGAGGCTTGCAGCAACATGATCAGATATGCGTTAACGAGTGAAATTGAATTAGTTTAATCAACAACTTGAAACTAATCTTAAGACCCCCCTCCTCTCCTCTCTCTCTCTCTCTCTCTCTCTCTCTCTCTCTTCTCTCTCTCTCTCTCTCTCTCTCTCTCTCTCTCTCTCATCAGGACAAGGGCCGGATGAAAACAAAATATGCGAATGCTTAACTGTAACCCTTGAAAAATAAAGAGTATTCCTTCCTTCTCAGTCTCCCTGTCTCTCTGTCTATGTCTCTCTGTCTGTCTGTCTGTCTGTCTCACACACACACTCTCTCTCCCTCTGTCTCTCTCCCTCCCTCCATCTCTCCCCTCCCTTCCCTCTCTCTGTGTCTAATCAGGCCAAGGGCCGGATGAAAACAAAGTATGTGAATGCTTATCAGTAACCCTTGAAAAATAAAAGATCATGCATTTATTCATTTATTCATTCATTCATTCATTCTCTCTGTCTCTGTCTGTCTCTGCCTCTGTCTCTCTGTATTTCTCTCTCTCTCTCTCTCTCTCTCTCTCTCTCTCTCGTGCTCGCTCGCTCCCACCCTCTGTGTCTCCCTCCCCCCCCTCCCCCCCCCCCCCCCCCCCCCCCCCCCCACCCCCACACACACACACTTTCTCCCTCCGTCCAGGATCCATTTTTTCAATCTTTCTCTCTCTTCCAAATCTTCACTCTTCACTTTCCAGTATGAAACCCCGGAAGCAATGAACGGCAACAAGTTATCTGCCCTTCTATCCTAAAAGTCCTTAAGAGTGCCCCCCCCCCCCCTCCCCACACACACTCTCCCTCCTGTCCTTTCTTCCTTTCCCATCGCATGCCTTCCAATGCAGACGATCTTTCACCTAGATGGAAGGAGTGGGAATGCCCAGCGGTTAAAGCGTCACACTCGTGGTCTGTCGCTAACTAGGAAAGGGGGATCGAGTCGCGGCTGAAGTGTCTGCTGGAAGGGATTTGTTCCCCAATACAAGGTTCGGACGTTGGTATTGACTCCACTTTCCCCAGACAGCTTTTGGGATGGGACTATTGACCCAGGTTCAGCGTCAAGTCAAGTCAAGTCAAAAACACTTTAATCATCCCATGAAGGGCAATTACAAGTGTGCCAACGTACTAAGCACATCTTACGCATCACACTTTAATAAATAAAAAAACCATCCACTTTTTGCAGAAGACTGGGTCAGCTATGGCTGATTTCAGGGTCATAAATTAACAGCAGAACCCATCTGTCGATCTTTGTAGGGATGTAGAACAGAAAGACCTAGAGGATGAGGAGGTCAGGGCCAGAACAGGTACATGAGGAAACCCATCTGTCGATCTTTGTAGAGATGTAGAACAGAAAGACCTAGAGGATGAGGAGGTCAGGGCCAGAACAGGTACATGAGGAAACCCATCTGTCGATCTTTGTAGGAATGTAGAACAGAAAGACCTAGAGGGTGAGGAGGTCAGGGCCAGAACAGGTACATGAGGAAACCCATCTGTCGATCTTTGTAGGGATGTAGAACAGAAAGACCTAGAGGACGAGGAGGTCAGGGCCAGAACAGGTACATGAGGAGGGGTTCCTCTGTGAAGATCTGCTGCTGGCCGTCCAGCCCTGCCTACGAACTAGAAAAGAAAGGGCGCGCGTGCATACACGTGAGAGAGAGAGAGAGAGAGAGAGAGAGAGAGAGAGAGAGAGAGAGAGAGGAGAGAGAGAGGAGAGAGAGAAGAGAGAGAGAGAGAGAGAGAGAGAGAGAGAGAGAGAGAGAGAGAGAGAGAGAGAGAGAGAGAGAGAGAGAGAAAACAATTTGTCCTTGCAAACATACACATACATATAGATAGATAGGTAGGTAGATGGCTAGATAGATGGATGTATGATGGATGGATGGATAGAAAGACAGAAAGAACAAAATTTACATAAAAGAGCCAATCATTTCACATAGTGATATCTATTTACAGAATTTTAACAGATTAAACACGAATTAAGATTAAGAGAGAGATAGACAAGCAGGTAAGCAGAAAGAAAGACAGAGCCAAGCAGAAACAGGGACAGAAAGACAGACAGACAGAGGACAGAGAGGAGCGCAATGGTCTGTATATCCAGTAGAGCCCAATGCTAATGGATGGGGGGTAGGTTGCTGTAGTGTAGAGGAGGACGCAGTGTGTGTGTGTGTGTGTGTGTGTGTGTGCTCTGAGGGAAAGGGGTGGGCGGAGATATTGAATTGGGTACAGAAATATTGAGCGAGATGCAGAATGTTTTAGTGGATACAGACGCCACGTTAAATTCTTCACCGCCACTTCACCCACCCTCGATCGCCCACTTCCTTGCAGCCGGTGTCAGTTTCTGAAACAACCCTACCCCCAGCTTTACTTGCCGGAGCTAAATCTTGAAGTCCTCAGTTAAAAAAAAACCCTACAACAAAAACCCGACCACCCCCACCCACCAAAAAACCCCAAACAAAACAAACCCCAAACCCTAAACAAACCAACAACAAACAAAACAACACCCCCCAAAAAAAAAAAATCACAAAAAATGGTTGCTTGAGGGTAACGGCACTGCGTAGAGAGAGAGAGAGAGAGAGAGAGAGAGAGAGAGAGAGAGAGAGAGGAGAGAGAGAGAGAGAGAGAGAGACACAATTGACAATTGACACAATTTTATTGCTATTTAGCGATCAAGCCATATAGCGCTGCGGCGCGGTAACGACGATATCGAACGCGACGCGATTACAATGACATGGAAACCATGGCAGTAGTGGTATGTACATCAAGATTCGATACATTATTGTCTGTGTCTCAAGTGTCTCAATTTTCAAACCAGCCTTTCCTTTTCCAGTCTACAGCCAGGGAAGTCAGCCCATGTAAGACCGGATCAGGTCCCGATTACATTACAGATGATGTAACTCCTGCTCCTGATGTAACTCCTGCTCAGCACTCGCCACCACTGTCGCTGTGTGTTGTGTGTTAGTACACTGTTTCCCTTTACAAAGTCTGGCAAGCCTGACACGTTCTTCTGGCAACATGTTTTTCTCTTCTTGCTTGATGTACCAGAACACACACTTAGATTCCTCACCAGGATCTCCATTCCAAGAGTATTCCAGGGTGATGTCATCTGATTCACACATCACAATGTTTTGATCAACCGAACTATGTACCACCACCTTTCGAAACCGTGTGTTTCTCTTGCTGTCCCTTAATCAACGCTGCACACGTTTTTCAGTTAGAGTAGACACATACTGTTTCACAATACCAGTATCAGTATCAGAGTCATCCACTGTGCAGCCAACTGTCAGCTCTTCCTGCACATCAGACGCCTCAGAAGACACACCGATCTTGCTGTCTGTTGCTGGATCACACAGTAGATCAAGTGAATCTGGTGTGGCCGAGGCATTCAATTCACTGCTGACACACAGCTCTGTGTACACACTGGTTTGTTTTTCTTCTGTTTCCACATCGAGCAGGGAGTCAATGTTACACAAGACCGGCTCTTCCAAGACACTGTCATTGTCACATTGGCGATTTGCCTGTCTTTCTTGGTGTTGTCTGCTTCTTTGAACATCGCGACGGATTTGACCCGGGGGCTTTTTGCGGTAGTACTGAACACGGGAGTTACGTTCAGCACCAGGTCCGCCATTTCTGTTGACACTGGCTTGTCAGCTGGCTTCATTCGAAAGACAAACACAACGCTGCCGCTCTCCCCCGCGACCGATACGACGTTGTCGATCAGCAGGGCGTTTAAAGTTGTTATTACAGTTGCTGGAAGGCCAGTAACTGACATTTTGAGGCTAAAATGCAAAAATTTGCAGCAGCTTACTAACAGCACACCCGTTCAGTTCTCGTCCCGTCACGTCACTCCGAGAGAGAGAGAGAGAGAGAGAGAGAGAGGGGAGTGGGTTAGGGGGTGTAGAATTGCTTCTTTTAAATCCGAAAAGTTTCGGAGTTTTAAGGAAGGGCTTGTCTAGGCTTTGAATGGTGATGTGGACGATGGTCTTTCCCATGGCAGTATTCACTGGGATCCATTGTCAACACAGATGTGATGTCAACGAAGAAGCCAGGCAGGGCATTGGGGGAGCTGTCGCTGAGGACAGTGAGCGAGATGTAGAACAGGTCAGGGATCACCTCTAGCGCAAGATCGATGCTCTGAAGGCAGTTCGGGTCTTGTGTTTGAATTCAGTTGCTGCTGAGCTGTCCTTTGTAGCGGAGTTTTTCCCCTTGTCTTAACTTGGAGGAGGAGGGGGGGG
>CM054140.1:4835304-4842804 GCA_028751875.1 Rapana venosa
CCTTTGTGTTTTCACTCCTTAGTTCTCTTTGGCTTTGGTAGAGAAGTCTTGGGGTTTCTTTAAAGCCATTGAACATAACGTCAGTCATCAGTCGTGTGCTGTTTTAGTCCACACTGCCAGGCAGACAGGCGTACAGTTCAGAAAACTATAAAATTGTATTGGGTGTGCGTGCACGCGCGTGCGCGCGCGCGCGCGTGTGTGTGTGTGTGTGTGTGTTCGAGAGAGAGAGAGAGAGAGTGTGTGTGTGCGTGTGTGTGTGTGTGTGTGTGTGTGTGTGTGTGTGTGTGGGTGTGTGTGTGTGTGTGTGATGAGTGTTGTGTGTGTGTGTGTGTGTGCGCGTGCGTGCGAGGGTGTGTGTGTATGGTGTCAAGTCAAATTTTTATTTCCAAATGGTACATTGAATAAGCAATGCATTTGCTTCCTCTCAACCCTCCCCCCCCCCCCCCCCCCCCACCCCATCAAGCCATCTATCTAGGAGCAAAAACAACTTGATCAATAATACCTAACTACATTATTACACAACCCATAATAATAGAATATACTGTGTGTGTTTGTGTGTGTATGAGTGTGTATGGGTGTTGGGTAGAAGGGGGAGAAGAGGCGGGGGATGGTAGAAAGCAGCCTTAAAAACAATTCTCACTTCCCAACATGTGTCTGACTGTGAAAGGGAAACAACTGTGGGCAGTTCCAGTCTTTGTGTTGGAGAGAGAACCTATACTATAGATTTCCTGAATTCTGTCTGTCTGTCTGTCTGCAGTGTGGCGTGTGTGTATGTGCATGGCGTTGGGGACTGTAGTTGAAGCAAGGGGTGGGGGGAGGGGGGAGGGGAGATTAATTACCCCGCCCCCCACACACAACAATCAGTAGTCTAGGGCTGAGCGACAGTGGGATGGATCATCTGATCGCTATGCCCAACACGTCCCCATTGTCTCCCCTTTCACAGCGCCCCCTCGCTGGCGGAAGTGACGTCGTCCAGAGAGGGAGAGAGACAGAGACAGACAGCGAGACAGAGAAAGAGAAGGATGGCGGTGGTGGTACAGATAAATCCGTCTGACTTCGTTATCTGAAGGGAAGGGAGGGTTTGCATTGTGTGGGAGGTTTAGTTCAGTTGATGGCGTATTTGGAAAAACTCAGGGGTGGTCGAGTAGCGTGATTGTCCGCGAATTTGTTCCATTAAAGAGGGAATAATAGCTGTAACTTGACGTGGTTTGAAATCTAGGTGGTGGATTCCGGAATAGCATGAATAGGATGCGGCTAGGTTGTGTGTCCATTGAGCATTGTGCTGTATGAAGGGTCTTTCAGCGTGGTTCTGACCCTAGTACTCGAATTGGGGATTTATTCTCGGTGAACACGAATATTATTATCTTTTCCATGAATTTAATGTCTGAATGTGGTTGTGTGTGGCCTTTCCCTCTTGTCTTTTCTCTCCAAGTCGGATGAGATATAACGAGTCCCGTGTGCGAGCACGCGACGTCTTGCGCACAGTTAAAACGTTCGCTTTTCGGGAAGATTAGGCCTTGTGTGCGGTGGAACGGATGACAACATTTACAAAATTGCATACACACGGGGACTGGATGAAAAAAGCACATGAGTGCTTATTCCATTATCCTCGAAATAAAAGCATGGAATAAATTATTAACTTCTTTGGAAGTTATCGAGGCTCTGCTATGAAGAGTTGTTTTCTTCATTTATGTGCACTGTGTGTCAAAGCACAGAAAATGGCATCTCTGCCCATTATACAATATCTACTCTTCGCCAAAGCACTGAAAAATGCATCCCTCCCCATTTTACCATGTATTCTTTGTGTATACTGTGTCAATTGTATGCCAAAGCACTGAGAATGGCATCCTTGCCCATTACACAGTGTGTATACTGTGTGCCAAAGTATGTATGCATGAAAATGGCATCTCTGCCCATTGTACAATGTGTCCACTTTGTGCCAAAGTTCTGTGCAAGGAATTCCCTCTTTCCTATCCCTCTCTTTGTGTCTGCCATGTTCCTTTTCTTCCTGTCACCGCATTTTTGTCCATTTTCTGCCTTCTTGGTCCATTCTCCTGCCATCCCCCCCCCCCCCCCCCCCCCCCCCCCCCCCCCAAGGGAAAGACTTAAAAAAAAACAGCTAGTTCTCTCCCACGCCGAAGTGGGATGCGTCTATTGTCCTCGTAAACTGCATTTGCTCAACGGACAGTACAACAGAATTTGCGTCTAGATTCGACAGAAAAGAAGGTGTGTGTGTGTGTGAGTGTGTGAGTGCTAGTGTGTAGGGTGTGTGTGTTGTGTGTGGTGTGTGTGTGTGTGTGTTGTGTGTGTGTGTGGTGTGTGTGTGTGAGTGTGTGGCGTGTGTGTGTGTGTGTGTGGCTTGTGTGTGTGTGCTGTGTGTGTGGTGTGTGGTGTGTGTGTTGTGTGTGTGTGTGTGTGGCTTGGTATGTGTGTGTGTATGGCTGTGCATGCCTGCCTAGGATTAGGGGCTGGCCCTGATTGAACCCGGAGACAGGCAGACAGACAGACAGACAGAGCCGCACTGGCCACCAGCAGTTCCCCTCTGACTGTGGCAATGGATCACCATCACCTCATCGGCATTCCCCTCACCCCCGGTGACCTCCCCTGTCCTGCTTCAGCGCCCCCTGAGGTGGCAACCCCTAAGGAGAATTGAGAGCAGGGGAGATAAATCCGTGTCTGGGGGCTAAATTTATTATTTAAGGCCCAGCAAGATTGCTTTGAATGACGAGTTTGGGGGTGGGGTTGGGGTGCGTGGGGGCTTGATTGTGTTGTCTTTCTGCAGTGTGTGTGTGGTGGTGTGTGTTGTTGTATTGTATGTGGTCGTGCAGTGTGTGTGTGTGTGTTGTGTGTGTGTGTGGTGTGTGTGTTTGTGTGGTGCGCGCGTGTGGTGGTGGTGTGTGTGTGTGTGTGTGTGTGTGTAAAGTCAAAATCAGAGTCATTCACACAAAAAAATTCCATATGGTACATGTGCGCGCACGTGTGTGTGTGTGTGTGTGTGTGTGTTTGTGTCTGTGTGGGTGTGTGGCTTGGTATAAAATGATATTGTCAGTGTTTTTTCCTGTCTTTAGGCTATCGACATCTCCTGTTTCTAATATGTCTTCGTCGTCGTCAAACGCTCAGACAGCAGCCATTGGTGTCTGTCATATGACCAAAAATACGGTACTCTGCCGTTAAACGCCTGACAAGCCAGGCCTAGTGCGTCCGACTTCTGCCTAGGAGAGAATTATCTTTTCAATCTTTCTTGGGGGAAAAAAGGGAGGCAGGAGAAGGGACCAAAAAGGCAGAAAATAGACAAGAAGGAGGTGACAGGAACAAGATAGAAACAAAGAGAGCGATAGAAAAGATGGGGATTCCCAGCACAGTATTTCCAGAAAGTAAGGATGCTGTTTATACTGACAGGCTCTTGGCATCTCCACAGCGGAGTCCTAGTTTGTTGTTTTTAAACATCTTTAATAATAATAATGATAATGTATGGAATTTATATAGCGCTGAATCTTGTAAAGCAACAAATCAAAGCGCTCATTTATTCCTCTGTCTTGTAGTGCTGACACAGCTGTATCTCAAACTCAGATTCTTTTAAATCCCTGTCTTTCCTGTGGGATCAGGGGCATCCCGCAATGGCTGAAGAAGTGACAAGGCTAGCAGGAATGAAAGGCTCAGGATTGAACAGTGGTTTTGTTTTCTTCCTTTCCCTTTGTGAGGCTGCCAGGGAGACAGAGGCAGGGAAGGGGAAGGCAGTGGTGAGGAGGGATGCGTTGTCTTCAGGTTTCTGCATTTACGTTTGCATCTAGGAAGTTTGCATATTTATTTGCCTGGTAGAAGTTTGAAGTGTGTGTGTTTGTGTGTGTTGTGTGTTGTGTGTGTGTGTGTGTGTGTGTGTGTGTGTGTGTGTGGTGTGTGTGTTGTGTATGTGTGTGTGTTGTGTGTTGTGTGTGTGTGTTTGTGTGTGTGTGTTGTGTGTGTTTGTGTGTTGTTGTTGTGTGTGTGTGTTTGTGTGTGTGTATGTGTTGTGTGTTGTGCTTGGTGTGGTGTGCGCTCGTGGTGTTCGTGCTGCGCATCGTGGTCTTGTGTGTGTGTGTGTAAGGAGAGAGAGAGGAGAGGAGATGAGAGAGAGAGAGATGAGGATGAGAGAGTAGAGAGAGAGAGAGAGAAGAAGAGAAGACAAGACAAGACCGTCAGAGAGTTATGGATGCGACTGCTTAGAATTCAATAGGTCTGTCTGAGTAAAGGGTATACCCCAGTTTAGGTACTATATTCGTTTGAAGGCCAGAAACAGAGCAGCCTTCAGTACCAAAACACTGACGAAAACATAGTCCTTATGTCACGACGGGAAACTTGTGTGGCTCAGTTCAACTACTAACAAGACTGTCTGTTTTCATAGCAAGTCTGAAGAGGGTGCCATGACAGGAGACTTTTCAGAATTAGTTTGAATTCTTTTTCTTTCTGTCTTTCTTTCTTTTTCTTTCTTTCTGTCTTCTTCTTCGCCGCAATTCTTCTTCGCCGCAATTCTTCTTCTTCTTCGCAATTCTTCTTCGCAATTCTTCTTTTTCTGCAATTCTTCTTTGCATTTCTTCTTCTTTGCAATTCTTCTTCACAATTCTTCTTCTTCGCAATTCTTCTTCGCAATTCTTCTTCTTCTTCGTCGTCGTCTTCTTCTTTTCTTCTTCTTTTTCTTCTTCTTCCTTTCTTCTTCTTCTTTTCATTCCTCTTCGCAGTTCTTTGCAATTCTTCTTCTTCGCAATTCCCCCCCTTCTTCTTCTTCTTCTTCTTCAAACGCTCAGACAGCAACTATTGTTGTCTGTCATTTGAGCGAAAATGCGTGGCGCTGCCGTTAAGCGCCTGATCAGTCAGGCCCAGCGCATCCGACTTCGGCGTGGGAGAGAATTGTTATCTTTAAAGTCTTTCTGGAAAAACAAAAAGAAAGGCAGGAGAATGGACCAAAAAGGCAAAAAAATAGGCAAGAAGGAGGCGACAGGGGAAAAAAAAAAAGGACAAGGCAGAAACAAAGAGAGGGATAGAGAAGAGGAATTTCCTACCACAGCATGTGCAGGTGGGGATGCTATTTATACTGACATCTTCACGAGGGACGTCTTCATATGAAGTCAGAAGGGTGTTGTGCCCTGGAAACAAGACAGGAGAGTGGACCAAGAAGGCAGAAACAGACCAGAAGGAGGTGACACAAAGTAAAGGAACAAGCAGAAACAAAGAGAGGGATAGAAAAGAAAGAATGGCTAGCACACAATGTTCAGCCACGGGGGGGAAAACTAAGAGACCTGGAGTTAACATCAGTGCAGACTCCACTCTCCCCAAAAGTCCTTCGGATGAGACTATAAACCGAGGCCCCGTGTGCGAACGCACGCAGAACATCTTGCGCACACGTAAAATCCTGTTCCACTTTTCGTAAGGTAGGCCATTGTGTGCCGGTGGGAACAGATGACAGAATTTACAAATCCGCATACACACGGGGACTGGATGTAAAAAAAGCACATAAGTGCTTATCCCATTATCCTCGATATAAAAGATAAAATAAAATAAATAAATAAAAGAGGTGACAGACAGACTTAACCTTACCCTCCACAATCAGCCAGTCATAGCAGGACTCTGGTTCTAACGGTGTGAACAGGGCCCTCTGTTCCATGCCCACACACCCGACAGTGCTCTCCCCTGAACTGGCCCACCCAGCGCCTCCTAGCTGGCGGAAGTGACGACAACAAAAGCCCGCGTAAGGGGGAGATAAATTCGTCTGGAGTTCTAACTTGGTTTTAAAAGAGACCCTACAGCTTTTCTTTATACGGAACTTGTTTTGTTATTTTCTCCTCGTGTGGGGACTCTCTCTCTCTCTCTCTCTCTCTCTCTCTCCTCTCTCTCTCTCTCTCTCTCTCTCTCTCTCTCTTCTGTGTGTGTGTGTGTGTGTGTGTGTGTGGTGTAGGGGTGGAAACAGAAAGAGGACAAGAAAAGTGCACAATGCTATATAATTATAATATGTATGCATGTATGTGTATCTATATCTATTCCTGAGCTAGAGCTCTAAAGTGCATCAGTGGTGAGATTTTGTGTATGCGACCGTTTTTGCCCACCACTAAGGTAACTGCATTTCGACTCCGGGAATATATATATATGGGGAGGGGGGACACATAGCTCAGTGGTCAGAGCACTCGCTTTCCCCCAGCCAAGTTAAGCAGTGTCGAGCGTGGTTACCAGTTGAATGGGTGACCGTTTGCGCGCCTTGGCTTCAGTACAGTTCCCACAGTTCCCCCAGTTGTAAATGGGTACCTGCCCTCTTTAGGGTCAGGGAAGGTAAAGCAGCGAGGGAGAGGAGATGGGCGCCGCCCTCAATATGCTGGCCCCCTAGAGAAGTGAGGTCTCTGACGCCTCACTCCCCTACGACCATATAGGTTATGGACCCTTTACACACACACACACACACACACACACACATATATATATATATATATATATACTATATTATATATAATATATATATATTATATATATAACGCTTTATATTTATAATGTATGTATATTGATATAAGCTTTACCCGGTCAGAAAAAAGACACAGGTGTGTGTCTGACCCTGCAACCTAAAAGCAGGTGAAGGTTGATGAGGTTATCCCCTTTGGCTGATGATTGTGACTGTACTGTTTGTGTGGGGAGCTTGCAGCTGGTCTGTCTGCTGTCTGTCTGTCTATCTCTCTGTCTGTCTGTCTGTCTTTCCATCAGCTCTTCTGCCTCTATCCTCCCTTTCTTCTTTTTTTTTTCCAGTGGCCCCCTGATAATCACACTGGATTCAGGACCATCGATTTTTCTTGTAAGGACACCCTCCCTCAGCTTTTGAAAGCAAACAACAAGCAAACCAACCTGAAAGGAGAATTAAAACACAAACAGCGCGCACACACACAGACAGGCACAGGCACACACACAGACAGAGGCACAGGCACACACACACACAGAGGCACAGGCACCACACACACACACACACACACACACACACACCCAATGCACAGAGAGAGAGAGTAAAACTAAAAAACAAAGCATTCTTACTCCATTCTTTCTATTCGTTAACAACAGAGGTGGCTTTACGGAGGAGGAATTACAAAGATGGATACACAAGTGGGTAGTGCCCGCATCACAGAAACTTTAAAAAAATAATTGGAAGAAGAAGAACAACAACAACAGAACCCAGACGAAGAAGGAAACAAACATGCAAACAAACATCCATTTAGCCCCACGGTTTTGCTGTGGATAAAAGAGCTGACTATTCAGGTGGAGCGCGCGCTCGCGCACAGAGAGAGAAAGAGAGAGAGGAGCCATGAAAACTCATTCAAAACTAAAAAAAGAAAAGAAAAAGTACCAAACAATAAAGCGACAGCAACAACAACAACAAAATAAAACCCCAACAAACTAAAAGGCTAATAAAAAGAAAAAAAAGGTAAGGTGTTTCCATAACCTATGCGGTGGTTGGGGAGCGAGATGTCAGAGACGTCAGCTTCTCCAGGGGCC
>CM054140.1:4847804-4860304 GCA_028751875.1 Rapana venosa
TTTTCATCAAGCCATGTGGGCGTGGTTGTGTGTGTGTGTGTGTTTGTGTGTTGCGCGCGCGCGTCACCGTGCAGTCATACATGCATTTGGGTGGTGTCAAGTTGAGCCTTTGTTGAGTAGAAAGGAAAAAGAAGAAAGGTGCACGTGGTGCGGGTTTGGGCACTTTCCTGGCGTTGGAAAGGGTTAATGCAGGGAAGAACAAAAAATGGTGGGTGTTGGTTGTTGGGTGGGGTTTGGTTGTGTGGTGTGTTTGTGTTTGTTGTGGGGGTTTTGTTTGTGTTGTGTGTGTGTGTTGTGTGTGTGTGGTGTTGTTTTTGTGTGTGTTGTGTGATGTGATGTTGTGGTGATTTGTGTGTGGTGTGCATGTATGTGTTGTACGTGTGTGCGTGGCGTGCGCACGCGTGCGTGTGGTGTGCGTAAGTGCGTGCATGAGTGTGTGTTAGTTACACCCATCAGGAGAGAGAGAGAAGGAGGAAAAAAGAAGAGGAAGTTGAAGTGAAGAAACAAAATTGAATGTAATTATCCGATATTGATTAGAACAGGACTACTACCCCTTCCCCCACTCCCCACCTCCTTTCCTGGGTTGTTTCTGGCTTCTGTTTTTTTTAAAAGACAACTAACCAAAAAAATTGAGGGTAGAGAAAGCGGGAGGGGAGGGAGGTGGGGGTGATGTTGAGGTGAATGCAGTTGAGGACAAAAATACCTCAATGTTTTTTGTGTGTGGATTGTTTTGTTGTTCTGCGGGAAACCACGTTAGGGGACATACGTCAAAGAATTGTACGTCTGCTTCAATTTGTTAATTAGATGGCAACAGAGGACAAATTGTGTGTGTGTGTCTGTGTGTGTTGTTGTTGTTTTGTGAGTATTTTGTTTGGTATTTCTTTTTGTGTTGTTTTGTTATTGTCTTTGGGGGTTGAGTGGGAAGGGGTGGGTTTTTTTTTTTGGGGGGGGGGGGGGGGGGGGGGGCTGTTAATGAAAAAAGGATACAAGGTCCGAGTGTGTGAAAGAGGAGGTGGTGGTGGTGGTGGTGGTGGTGGGGAGGGGGCAGGACTGCTGCACGAGTTTTGTCCCCTTGCCGGAAGATGAATGTGTCTGTAGGAAGGTGTGGCTATTTCTGGACGGAGAGGATGTGGGGTACCCTAAACTAGCGTCTGAAAAACCGCACACACATGCGTGCATGCACATTATATATATATATATATATGCGTGTTATATACACAAACATACATAGTGCAGATATACACAGATCATTTTTGGGTGTAATACATGCTCGAGCTAGTGCAGCAATCAAGCGCTGTGCAACACACAACACACACACCACACAACACACGACTATCACACACACAACACACCACACACACACCACTACACACACACACTCTCTCTGACTCACTTACTCATTCAAGCACACCCACTAGTGAGAGAGAGAGAGAGAGAGAGAGAGAAGAGAGATGAGATGAGAGAGAGAGAGAGAGAGAGAGAGAGAGACAGACAGACAGACAGACAGACAGACGACAGCAGACAGTAGGTAGGTAGGTAGGTAGGTAGACAGACAGACAGACACAGACAGAGACAGACAGGTAGACAGACAGACAGAGAGGCAGACAAGGTGAGGAAGACCCAGAGTATACAAACAACTAAATGAAAGTGCATTTACTTCCTATTGACCACAACATGGACATTTTATTTGTCAAAGACGACTTGCTGGCGGAAAGCCTAAAGGTCTAGAAAGAAGAGGGGAACAGAACATGAACAAGAAAAATCATCAGAGCACTTGGAGCGAGGACTAGGAAGGAAATATGCTGACATGCTTTTACATCCATCCACCTCAATTTGCTAATTACATCGTTTAAAAAAGAAATGGAGAAGGGAGAAGCGAAAGGGGTGAGGGAGAAGGGAGGGGAAGGGAGGGGGAGGGCGGATGGATATAGATCTAATTGCTGAAAAGATTTGGTCCAGGTATGTGGTCAAGAAAGGAGAAGAGAGAGATGGGGGGGGGGGGGGGGGGGGGGGAGAGAGAATGGTGTGTGTTGATAGAGGGAAGGGGAGGGGAGAGAGAGAGTGAGAGAGAGAGACATGTGCAGATTTTAAGTCATTTGGGACATTATATAAATGAAAATGTGAACATTTGAGTGTTGTGTGTGTGTGCGCGTGAGTGCGTTCGTGCGTGGGGGTGTGTATGAGTGTGGTGGGGTGTTGTGTGTGTGTGTTTGTGTTTGAGAGAGAGAACTGTTAATGGAAATGATGGGGAAGGAAAATGAAGGACTACACACACAACCCACACACCACACACACCACACACACACACACACACACACACACACACACACACACACACACAAGAGGGGAGAAGAGAGAGAGGGGGAGAGAGGAGAGAGGATTGAGAGAGAGAGAGGAGGAGAAGAGAGAGAGAGAGAGAGAGAGAATTAGATGGCTTGATGAAAGAAAGCAACGTACTGCTTAATCAATGTACCATCTGAAAATAAAAGTTTGACTTTCACACACATACACACAATACACCACATACACATAACAACACACACACAACACCACACAACAGACGCACGCACCACTCACACCACAACACACACCACACGACACCACAACGCCCGCCGCGCCCACATACACAACTAATAGCCGAAATGCCAAGTCATAAAAAGTGTGGTGACATTTTCACTGATCTGTTATTGCTGACTGTTGGATCCTTCTTCTCCTGCACTGCTCTTTCTTCCTGCGTGCGTGCGTGCGTGCGTTCGTGTGTGTGTGTGTGTGTGTGTGTGTGTGTGTGTGTGTGTGTGTGTGTGTGTGTGTGTGTGTGTGTTTGTGTGTGTGAGAGTGAGGGTGTGTTGTGGTGTGTGTTTGTGTGAGTGTTGTGGTGGGTGTCACCGTGTAGAGTTTGAGTGTGTGTGGTGTGTGTGGGGTGTGTGTGTTTTGTGTGTGTTGTGTGTGTGTGTGTGTGTGTGGTGTGTGTGTGTGTGAGTGTGTGGTGTGTGTGTGTGTGCGCGTGCAAGGGGTGCTTGCAGGCATGGGCACGTAGGTATGTTGTTATGTGTTCGTATTCGTGTTTGATAGACTCGTTGTCTGCTATTTCCTAAGTCTTTTGTCTGGGCATCTTTGCTGATGGTCTGGCTGCTTCTGTTGCTGCTTCTGCTGTTCCTGCTGCTTCTGCTGTCTGTTGCTGCTGCTGTTGTTGCTGTTTCTTCTGCTGCTGTTGTTGCTGCTGTTGCTGCTGATTCTGCTGCTGTTGTTGCTGTTTCTTCTGCTGCTGTTGTTGCTTTTGCTGCTGGTGTTGTTTCTGCTGCTGTTGTTGCTGTTTCTTCTGCTGCTGTTGTTGTTGCTTCTGCTGTTGCTGTTGTTATTGTTGTTGCTGCTGTTGTTGTTGCTTCTGCTGTTGCTGTTGTTGATATTGTTGTTGTTGCTGCTGTTGTTGCTTCTGCTGTTGCTGTTGTTGATATTGTTGTTGTTGCTGCTGTTGTTGCTTCTGCTGCTGCTGCTTTGTTGCTTCTGCTGCTGCTGCTGTTGTTGCTTCTGCTGCTGCTTCTGTGTTGTTGTTGCTTCTGTTGCTGCTTCTGCTGCTGCCGTTGTTCTGCTGTTGCTGCTGTATTGCATTCTGATCTCTTTTTGCCTCTAGCTCTCCCTGTCTGTATCTCCCTCTGTTTCTCTCTATGTGTCTGTCTGTCTCTGTATCTGTCTTTGAAATTGAAAGATAGGTATGTTACGACACCAGTGTGTATGGTTTTGTTTTTTCATCAAATGCTATCTGTTCCTACTGGTTTGCAATGGCCTACTTTCCCAAAAGACAGAACGGGCTTTTAACGTGTGCAAAAGATGTTCTTTCTGTGTTCTTTCGTACACGGGACTCCGGTTTATAATCTCATCCGAAAGACTTTCGGGGGAGTGTGAAATCGATACTTTTAATTCCAGTGGGGAAAAAAACTCTTCTTTTTTTTCCCCCCACCCCGTAGGTAGCCGCATACCGACTTCGAGGATGTATGCTGGGTGTGTTCGTGCTTCCGTAGCCCACCGAACACTGACGTGAATCACGGGATCTTTAACGATCATATTTGATCTTCTACATGTGTATATACATGAAGGGAGTTAAGGCACTGGTAGGTCTGCATTTGAAGTTGACCTGGGAGATCGTAAAAATCCCGACCCCCAATTCGCCGAGATTCGAACTCACGACTGTATGGACCCATGAGTATGAAATCAAACTGTCTTAACCACTCGGCCGCATCGTCCGTCATGCAGCTTTACAATTCTGTCTGAGGGACTTTCTAAAGAGGAGAATCCGTACAGAAAGCTCACTCCCAGCAAAATCTGGAAATAAGAATGGGTGGCGCTGCTCTTGTGGCGACGCGCTCTCCCTGGGAAGAGCAGCCCGAATTTCACGCAGAGAAATCTGCCGTGACTTAAAAAGTGGTATGAAAATGAAAAAAATGAAAAATGGAATGGACAGTCAGTGCAGTGGGGACTCGAACCCGTGCGCCCAGTTGCCCTCAGAGCTTGAGCACAAGGGTCTAACCGCTTGGCTGTTCCCGTTTCCCAGAAGAAGCAGATGATGTCAGGTTAAAGCAAGAAGTAAGTGCTGTTTGTTTGCCTGCCCAATGCAGCGTGTAGGAAGAGGCAGATGTTAGGAAAATCAAGAGAAAACGTGAAAATGGGAAATGTATCAAATGGCAATTCAATTAACGAGTTGCTGGAGTGCAGGTGCACGCACGCACGCACGCGCGCGCGCACGCACGCACACACACACACACAAACACACACACACACACACACACAAACACACACACATGTGCATATAGGTGCAAACACACATACACACACTCGCACACATATAGACACGTATATATACGTAGATACATGCATACATACATACACATACATACATACACATACATACATACATACATACATACATACATACATACGTACCTACCTACCTACCTACCTACCTACTGCATGCATGCTGCATGCTACATACATACATACATACATACATACATACATACATACATACATACATACATACATACATACATACATACATACATACATACATACATACATACATACACACACACACACCACACACAAGCAACAACAGAAAATCCCCTGTCAAAACTCCTTTGAAAAATATTCCACTCTCATACGGAAACAAACATGCAAACTGGAAACAGTAGACAAAAACGGGTGGCGCTGCTCTTGTGGCGACGTGCTTATCTGAGAGAGAGGAGCTCGGATTTAGTGTAGAGAAATCTGTCATTGCTGAGCAATACATAACAATACAAAGCAATACAACACACACACACACACACACACACACACACACACACACACACCTACCTAGAAGGGTGAGGGATAGAATGGCGAACTGCCGACAAGAAGATATATCGCAAGAAGATATATCGCCAACGCAACTTGGCCTCGGATTGGCCCTTGGCCCGTGCAATATGATTGGCTGTCATGAGTTGGCCTTGCTATTGATTGGTCCCTGGCTTCGGGGTCATATCATATCCTGTGTGCTTGCATCGATTTCTCATCTGTCTTCATTTGCATGGACACCCTTCCCCCTCTCTGTTTCTTTCATATCCCCTCTCCATCCATCCCTTATCTTCTCAGTTTTGGTTTTAGCTCCCCTTCTGGTTCCACTCCTTATCTTTTGGGGATTACCATTGTTTCAGATGGGTGGGGTGGGGGGGGGGGGGGATTCTGTGTTTGTGTGTGTGTGTGTGTCTGTCTATCTGTCTGTCTGTCCCTCTATCAGTGTGTCTGGCTGACTTCGTCTTTTTCTATCTCTGTCTGTGTCTGTTTTCCTGTCTGTTTATCTCTCTGTTTGTCTCTGTTTGTTTGACTCTCTGTCTCTCTTTCTCTCACAGAACGTCTTGCACACACGTTAAATCCTGTTCCGCTTTTTGCAAGAGTATGCTATTGTCTGCTGGTGGGAACAGATGACAAAATTTGCAAAACGTCATGCACACGGGGACTGGATGTAAAAAAGCACTTGAGTGCTTATTCCATTATCCTCAAAATTCGATTATCTTCTTACGATATATCTTCTTGTGATATATCTTCTTGTGATATATCTTCTTGTCGGCAGTTCGCCACCCCATCCCTCACCCTTCTAGGTAGGTGTGTGTGTGTGTGTGTTGTATTGCATTGTTATGTATTGCTCAGAATAAATGAATAAATAAACACTTAGGGGGAGGAGAGCTGCTGATGTTTGCGTGGGCGTTTTGAGAATAATAATAAAAATATTCACTTTGTTTTTCCAAGGATGCAGAAACTCTGACAGTGGCAGACAGAAACACAGACACACAGGAAGACAGAAAAACTTGAGACAGACAGACAGAGAAAGAGAGAGAGTGTGCAAAGCTGGTCTGTAAGAAAAGGGAGAAATAATATATCACAGGGAAGCAGCAGGAGAGAAGTAGGTCAGCATATAGGTGGTCAAATCAATGGATTGGCTAGGTTTTGTCTTGTAAGAAACCAGACCCAAAACACAGTTTGTATGACTACAAAGTAGTGAGGGAGAGAGACAGGGAGGATGGGAATGGGGGAGAAAGAGGGGGAAAGAAACAGATAGACATAGAGGCAGGCATTAGGCAGACACAGACTTGTATTTGATGGAAAAAGTCCAAAACACACACATGGATACAAGCAAGTGCTTGGGTGCACATGCGCGCGCGCACACACACACACACACACAAACGCCCAGAGTCAAATACAGGACAGAACTGCAAGCAGGACATATCACCAGCGCAACTCGGTCTCTGATTGGCCCTTGGCCCGTGCGATATGATTGGCTGTCATGAGTTGGCCTTGATATTGATTGGTCCCTGGCTTCCGGGTCATATCATATCTTTCTGTTTGGCGCTGGGCTTGTATCGATTTCACATTTATCTCCCTTTGACACTCTGCCCCCTTCCCCCTCCCCACAATGTCTGTGTGCCCCAGGGTGTTAGGTGGGTTGGGGGAGGGGGAGGATGGGGGGAGGGGGTGGAGGGAAGTGGATAATGATGAAACTGTATCTAACGGTGTTCTGCTCTCTTTCATGTTGTCTTTTCTCCCCGTTCTGATCCATTTGTGGAAAATCTCCCCGCTGTTTTTATCATTGTGTGTTTTACGTTGTTTTTTTTTTGGGGGGAGGTAGTGGTGATTTTCTTTGTTCTTGCATTACTGTTCTGCTCTTTGTTCCTATCTGTTTCTCTGTGTTCGATTTAGGGTGGATTTTGTTTTGTTTTGTCCTGTTCCTATCTTTATTGGTTTGTTTCAGCCTGTGTGTGTGTGTTTTTGTTTTTTTGTTTGTTTTTTGTTTTTTTGTTGTTTTCTTTACTGTGTATATTCTGTTTGTGTCGTCTCTGTCTCTGCCTCTCTCTGTGCCCCTGTCTGGCTCTGTCTCTGTCCTCTCTCTCTCTCTCTCTCTCTCTCTCTCTCTTGCCTGCTCGCTTACTTGCTATGATTTTATTTTCCAGCATTATTTTCCACCTTTGTGGTGATGATCCTGTTCTTTAAAATGTCTTTCCCTTTAATTTTCTGCTCTCTCTTCTCTTTTTGTTTCTGGACATTTGTAATGCAGCATGCATGTGCACACACATACACACACACAGGTGTGTGTGTGCATGTGTGTGTGTGCAATCTCTCGCACCTCTGAAGATGCCTCTTTACTGTTTGTGTTGTGGTTCTGTTGCAATTTTTTGAAAACATAATTGTGCGTATAACCGTGCTCACTCATGTTCATGCATGTGCACATAATTATGCACACAGTTACACGCGCATGTGCACACGCACGCCCAGACATGCATACGTACAGACATTTGATAGCACAACACACACAGACACACTCGTTCACTCACTCTCTCTCTCACTCTGTAGGAAAGGATCTCCCATTCACCCCGCAGAAGGGGAAGCAATTTGCTGTTTCCTGTTCCGCCATGCAAAGGGAGATTAGCGAGACAAAGTAGAGAGGGATGCTGCTTGTCTGCCGGAGGGCGTGCATGGGGGCTGAACAATCTGTGGGCATTTCCATCACCCCACACAGCCTGTTGCACTGCCCTACCTCCTCCCTCCTCCTCCTCCTCCTCCTCCCTCCTCGTTCGTCTTCCTCCTCCTCTGCCACCTCCTCTTTCTTCTTTTGTTCATCCTCTTCCTCTTTCTTCTTCTCTTCTTGCTCATTTTTCTTCTCCTTCTCTGCCATCTCCTCTTTCTTCTTTTGTTCATCCTCATCCTCTTTCTTCTTTTCTTCTCCTCCTTCTCTTTCTTCTTCGCCTCTTGCTCCTTTTTCTTTTCCTTCTCTGCCACCTCCTCTTTCTTCTTGTCTTCCTTAATGTCTTCCTCTCTTCCTCATCCGCCTCCTCTTTCTTTCTTCTTTCTCCCTCTCCCCCCCCCCCCTCCCTCTTCCTCCCCCTCTCTCCTCTCTTCCTCCCCTCTTCTCTCTCCTTCCCTCCTCTTTTTCTCCCCCTCCTCCCTTTCTTCTTCCCCTCCCCTCTCTCCTCTCCTTCTCTCCTCTTTCCTTTTCCCCTCTTCCTTCTTCCTCCTCCGCCTCTCTTCTTCCTCCCTCTTCTTTCTCTTCCTCCTTCTTCTTCTCTCCTCTTCCTCTTTCTTTCTTCTCCCTCTCCCCCTTTCTTTCTCCTCCTCCTCCTCCCTTCGCTTCTTTCCCTCTCTTCTTCCTCTTTCTTCTTCTTCCTCTTCTTCTCTCTTCTTCCTCCTCCTTTGCCTCTTTTTTCTTCTCTTCTTCCTCCTCCTCTCCTCTTCTCTCTTCCTCCTTTTCTTTTCCCTCTTCCTCCTCCTTCCTCCTCTCCGTCCTTCCTTTCTCTCTTCCTCCTCTCTCTCTCTTCCTCTTCCACTTTTCTTTCCTCCTCTCTTCCTCCTCTCCCTCTTCTCTCTCCTTTCTCTCTTCCTCCTCTCTCTTCTCTTCTCTCTTTCCACCTTTTCTTTCTCTTCCTCTCTTCCTCCTCCTCCTCGTCCTCTTTCATGCTTTCCTCCTCTACCTTCCTCATCGTTTGTCTTCTGTTCCACGCCTCTGCTCTTCTCTCCATCGCTCCTTCTCCTTCTTCTCCTCCTTCTTCTTCCTACCAGCTTTCCTCTCTTCTCCTCATCCTCTTTCTCTCCTTCCTCGCCGCCTCTTTGTCCTCTTCTCTTCGTTCTCTTTCTCCTCTTCCTCCTCCTCTTCCTCTCTCCTTTGTTTATTTTTTGTTGTTGTTTTTCTCTCCCCACCGCGCGGTGACTGTCCTGGGGTGACCCTTACGGTTGGCCAGGGCGTTGATACGAGCAACGACAGTAGAGTTGGTTGTAAATCTGGGTGTAACCAGCTGCGTGTTGCTGCAAAGTTTTCACCTGAGATCTGAAAACGTGAAGCAGGTGACAGCCCTGATAGTTAAAAGTCTCTGTGGTCGGCGGGGCTGTAAACAACAGGAGTGGATTGGGTTCCTCTTCTCTTCCTCCTCCGCTCCCTCTTTCTTCTCTTCCTCATCCACCTCCTTTTTCCTTTTCTCCTCTCCCATCCGCCTCCTCTTTCTTCTCTTCCTCTTCCTCTTCCCGCAGTGCAGGGCCGGGCCCCTCCTGGTCAGTGGCCTGACGGCTGCTGGCTGTTGATAAGCTGTCTGTCTGACTGCCTGTGGACTGGTGACCCCGAGGATGCCTGGCAAGTGCGGGCATTGTTTGGGATGGAGACAGGCACCAGAACGAGCGGCGTGGGAACAGAACAGCAGGACAGACAGACAGACACTTACTTCACAGGAATCCAGACAGGAAAAAAGACAGGTTGGCAGTTTGGTTGGTCTGCCTCCTACCATCACCCTCCCCCCTCACATCCACCCACCCCCCTTGCCACTCTTCCCTCCCATTACCCCCTTTCCTCCCTCCCACCATCCTACCTTCCTCCCCCCCCCCCCCCAAAAAAAAAAAAAAAAAAAATCCCTGCACTGTGATCTGGCCAGATAGATAGAGATAGGTTTCACAGACTTGTTGACAGGAGCCAAGTTTAAATCCGATGGCAGAGCGCTCCTCATTGCGGCAGCAGCATCAGCGCTAGTGTTCTGTTTGTGGTACTGTGAGTCTGTCTCTGTCCCTTTCTCTCTGACTGTGTCTGCGTCTGTCTGTTGGTCTGTGTGTGTGTGTGTGTGTGTGTGTGTGTGTGTGTGTGTGTGTGTGTTGTGTGTCTGTCTGTCTGTCTCTCTCTCTTCTTCTCTCTCTCTCTCCACTCACTCACTCACTCACACGCACTCACTCACACTCACTCTGTTTTCTCTCTTTGCCTATTTGTCTGTTCTGTGTGTCTGTCTTTCTTTCTATGTCTCTGTCTCTCTCTTCCTCCGTCTGCCTCTCTCTCTCTCTCGCGCGCGCGCTCTCACTCTGTGTGTGCCTCTCTCTCTGCCTCTGCCTCTATTGCTCTCATTCTCTTTCTCTCTGTCTCTATCTGTCTGTCACACACACATACACACACACACGCACACACACACACACACACAACACACACACACACACACACACACACACCACACCTTAATAGTTCTACATTTTAGTCAACATCTTGAAAATGTCAAGCAAATGTTGTGATGACGACCAGTTTGCGCCCTGCTATTGTTTTTGTCATTGCGAAGAGTAGTGATTGTTCAAACTATGAAGCCGCTAAAGGAAGTCCACTTTTTCGGTTATTACATTAATTTCCTTCCTACGTTTCTATATGGTTCCAGTCCTGTGTGTTATTATTTCAGTGTCGGTTTATGTGGCCGTTACTTTTTGTAGGGGGTAGGGGTGGGTTGTTTTCCCCCTTTCTCTTGATCCAGTATTCGTTTTAGGTTTTATGAATTCTGCCACCATACCACTACCCACTCCCTTCCCTGTGTCCATCTGATCCATCCAGGGTTTTTCCCCCCAGTTGTCTGCCCTACCGCAGTCAGTGGAAAGATGTGAAAATGAAATGAAGAAATTTGGCGCGCTTATCTTCGCAGAAACAGACAAACAGACAGACAGACACACACACACACACACACACACACACACACACACACACACACACACACTTCAGCGTGGGGGGAGAATTGCTATTTTTGACAAACTCATTCTGGAAAAACGGATGGAGAATGTACCAAGAAGGCAGAAACTAGCACAGAATTCCTAGCACAGCACAATTTCTAGAAGGTGGACATGTTATTTATACTGACAGACCCCCGGCATTTCCACGGGAAAACTTTGGTGAGAAACAAAACTGGGAATGTAACTTTGATAGAAGCAAAAGTAAACTGTATGTGATCATAGCTAGCACCCCTTTTCTTCTAGCTTTATCCAGAACCAGCCGACCAACAAACAAAACACCCCCCCCCCCCCCCCAAACCACCAGGCTTGCAGCTTGCCATACAAACTAAAACAAACGAGCAATCAAGCGAAGAAAAGCACCCCCCCCCCCCCCTCCACCCTCCCCCATAAATTTGACAGTCCGAAAGAAAAGAAAAAAAGGATCCAAGCAAACTGAAGCCACGTAGATGACAGTTTGCTGTTGCCAACCCCAAACCACTTTCCTGATCGCTGACCTGGTTTCCAAATGATCTCCTCAACAAATCTGGTTGCCATGCACAGAATTAAACCACCACAGTAAACAACAACGACAACGACAATATTCCCTTGACAAAATGAGGACACTGAAACGTAGATATCTCACGACTTTTTTTCTTTTTTTTTTAAAAAGAAAGGGGAGGGGCTGTTGGGCGAGGAATGTATAGGTCAAGGAAAAAGAGAATACCCTAGAGAACAGATAACGAGGAGTGGCTGTCTAGTTTCAAACAAAAGATAGGGAGAAAGACAAAATAATGTTGTCCACTGCTCTCCACAGGGCATATATATATTTTTTTTTTCCTTTCTTTTTCTTTTCATTTTATACCACTTTAAATCACGAGATTTCTCTGCGTGAAATTTGGGCTGCTCTCCCCGGGAAGAGCGCGTCGCCACAAGAGCAGCGCCACCCCTTTTTTTTTTTTTTTGGTCTGCAGCTGTATTTGTTTCCCTATCAGAGTGGCTTTTTTCTAAGAATTTTGCCAGGGACAACTCTCTTGTTGCCGTGGGTTCTTTTACGTGCGCTGAATAATTTTTGTAACACACGGGACCTCGGCTTATCGTCTCATCCGAAAGACTAGAGACTAGCGTCCAGACCACCACTCATGGTCTAATGGATGGGGGAAAAGTTTGGGCCCCAACGGGGATCAAACCACCGCACACTTCGCACCCGGACTTTTCGCATTCTAGACAGGCGCGTTGCCTCTAGACCACCGATCCACCAAGCCTGAGGTAACATGCGTCTTTGTCAGCAGGGACAGAAAATCTCCAGTGGTCACAGCAGCGGCTTCGTCATCTGAAGGACACGGGTTCCAGTCTTAACTAGTCCTTGAGGGAATCAAATATGCGCGTTAAAGATTCTGCCATACCACTAGTATTCAGGAGTTACACACACACACACACACACACACACACACGCACGCACGCACGTACACAGGCTTTTTACT
>CM054140.1:4862804-4867804 GCA_028751875.1 Rapana venosa
AGAGAGAGAGAGAGACGTTACAGGCATAAAATTTCACCTATTTAACGGACATTCTATTAGGTGTCTCAATATTCTATATGAGAGAGAGAGGCATTAAAGATATAAAAATTCACCTATAAACCCGTTTACTGGACATTCTATGAGGTGTCTCAATATTCTATATGAGAGAGAGAGAGGTTAGGAGCATGAAAAAGCACTTATTCACCCATATAGAGATCATTCTTTTTGGGGGGTATCAGCACTCCATCAAAGTGCCATCCAGCCAGACATAGACAGACACTGGGGCAGACAGACAGACAGACAGACGGACGGACGGACGGACAGACCGAGAGAGGTAACAATAATCAAGATTAACCGGCGAACTCTTTTTTAGAGAGAGCGAGCGAGAGAGACAGGGACACAGAGAGACAGACAGAGCCAGAGACAGAGACACAGAGAGAGACAGAAACAGACAGACACAGAGCCAGAGAAAGGCAGAGAGAGGCAGAGACAGATAGAGACAGAGACAGACAGAGAAAGAAAAGAGAGACAGACAGACAGACAGACAGACAGGCAGACAGGACGAGATAGGGGACGGGATAGCCTGATGATTAGAGTGAAGGGCTTTGGGTAGCGCTCGTGATCTGCTAACCCGGGTTCGAATCTCATTCAAGAGGATTTTTCCTCTGGAGTTCACATCAGTGCAGACTCCACTTCCCCTAAAAGTCCTTCCGATGAGACTATAAACCGAGGTCCTGTGTGCGAACGCACGCAGAATATCTTGCGCACACGTTAACATCCGTTCCGCTTTTTTTGAAGAGTAGGCCACTGTGTGCCGGTGGGAACGGATGACACAATTTACAACACTTCATACACACAGGGACTAGATGTAAAAAAAGCGCACGAATGCTTATTCCATTATCTTCGAAATAAAAGAACAGAAAAAAAACAAATATTGATAAAACAGAGAGGAGAGAGAGAGAGAGAGAGAGAGAGAGAGAGAGAGAGAGAGAGAGAGACAGACAGACAGACAGACAGACAGACAGACAGACAGAGAGACATTACAGGCGGAGGGGATCAGAGGGGCGGGTGAGGGGGTTGACAGCTAGTTAATGATAATGGGGTTGACTTTCAGTCAGGAGGCTCTTTGATGTTTTCATCTTGTCTGTCTGTCTGTCTGTCTGTCTGTCTCCTGAAACCTGCTGTCTGTCTTTCTGTCTGTCTGCCTGCTTGTCTGTGTGTCTGACGGTCTGTGTATCTGTATGTCTGCCTGTCTCTCTTTCTTTCTCTGTCTGTCTGTCTCTCTGTCTCTCTCTCTCCTTCCTCTCTCTCTCTGTCTCTGTATGTCTTGTCTTGTATGTCTTGAGCGCTTTGATTTGTTACTTTACAAGATTCAGCGCTATATAAATTCCATACATTATTATTATTTTATCTGTCTCTGCCCCTCTCTGCCTTTCTCTGTCTCTGTCTCTCTCTGTCTGTGTCTGTCTCTCTCTGTGTCTCTGTCTCTGGCTCTGTCTGTTTCTCTGTGTCCCTGTCTCTGTCTCTCTCTCTTTCGCTCTCTAAAAAAGAGTTCGCCGGTTAATCTTGATTATTGTTACCTCTCTCACCTCTTAACACTTTCGCTACATTGTACCGCATTGTGCCGTGTTGCGTTGTGTTCTATTGTATTACTGTATTGTTTTGTATGCCAAACCACACTGTCAGTGGCAGCAGATTCTCTTGACGTCGAATTCAGACTGCTCTCCCTGGGAGAGAATGCGTTGCTGTTTGTGCCGCCTCCCTTGTTAAAAGAAGCACACACCCCAAAAAACAAAAAAGACAAAAAACCCAAACCACCCCCAAAACCCAAGAAAAGAAACAAACAACCTCAAAACCCCAACCCCCAAACAAAAAACACCCCCAAAACCAAAAGTCTTGTCTGGACATGCATCTGTTTCTTTACGAGAGTAGTTTTTTTTTCCCACCCTGCCAATGTGTGTTTTACGTGTTGGAGTGCAGTCCAATCCAATCCAATCCTGTTGTTTACAGCCCCGCCAACCACAGAGGCCATAATTTATATTAAATCTCAGATGAAAACTGTGCAACTCGGCAGTGCGTGCAGTCGTGAGACATTTTTTCCCTCCATAGTATGGAAGTGGATAATAATTATCAGCTTGTAGTTGTATCTTGTACCCTGTAGAATGTTGCCGCGGATAACAAACAAGCCGTCTGTTGCTGTGAGTCATAATGGGTGGCGCTGCTCTTGTGGAAGGTGGCGACGTTGACGCGCTCTTCCCGAGGAGAGCAGGCAGGCTGAGTGAGCTGAGTTTCAGGCAGAGAGATCTGCCGTGACTGAGCGTGGTATAGGCTACAGGACAGGACATGACACAGCAATGCAGTACAGAGCAAAACATTACAATACTGTGCAATACTGTACAATACTGTACAATACAGTACTCTACAATACTGTACACTAGTTTCTGCCAGCTTCTTCCCCTTGGACCCTGCCGTCTGCATCCCTCCCTCCCTCTTTCCGTCCCTCCCTCCCTCTTTCCGTCCCTCCCCACGGCCGTGTTGTGTTCTGTGTCTGAAGTGTCCATCAGTCTGCTTCCTTTGACTAAACGTTCTCGCTCTCTGTCTGTCTGTCTGTCTGTCTGTTTGTCTTCATTCGGATTCATTAACGTCTTTTCACATTACGTGATAGCAGTGTATGCTCTGTGTCTGTTGTCTGCCTGTATGTATGTGTATGTGTATCTCTGTCTATCTCTCTCTGTCTCACTCTGTCTCTGTCTCTCTTTGACTCTCTCTCATTCTCTCTTCCTCTGTCTGTCTATCTGTCTGTCTTTGTCTGTTTGTCGTTCATTTCGATTCATTAACGTCTTTTCACATTACGGATAGTAGTGTATTGCTCTGTGTCTGTGTCTGTCTGTATGTATGTGTATGTGTATCTCTGACTATTTCTCTCTGCCTCTATCTGTCTCTATCTCTCTCTGACTCTCTCATTCTCTCTTCCTCTCTGTCTGTCTGTCTGTCTTTTGTCTATCTCTCTGTCTTTCTGCTTCTCCCCCCCCCCCCCTCTCTCTCTCACGCGCGCTCTGTCTCTATCTGTTTTGTCTCTGTCTCTCTCTCCCCCTCTCCCTCCCCCACCTATCTCTCTCATGTGTGTGTGTGTGTGTGCGTGCGTGCGTGTGTGCGTGTCTCTGTGTCTGTGTGTTTGTAGTACACACATATGTGTGTGTGTTGTTGTTATCATTGTTGTTTTTCCTGTGTACCTGTCGTCGGTGTGCCTGTGTGGGTCCATGGCTGTACTGTACAGGAGTGAGTGGGTGTAGGTGTAGCTTCGGCGCCAGTATACGTGTGAGGTTCGCCCCCGCTGTTGCCGTTGTTGCCGCTGCGCTGTGCTGTGCTGTGCTGTGCTGTGCTGCGCTGTGCTGCGCTGTGCTGTGCTGTGCTGTGCTGCGCTGTGCTGTGCTGTGCTGCGCTGTGCTGTGCTGTGCTGCGCTGCGCTGCGCTGCGCTGGCTGTGCTGGCTGCGCTGTGCTGTGCTGCGCTGTGCTGTGCTGTGCTAGTGCTGTGCTGCGCTGCGCTGCGCTGCGCTGTGCTGTGCTGTGCTGTGCTGTGCTGCGCTGTGCTGCGCTTGCTTGTGTCTGTCTAGCGCTGTGCTGCGCTGTTCTGCGCTGTGCTTTTTCTTTGCTGTGCTGTTGCTTTCGCTGTCTGCGCTTGTCTTGCTGTGCTGTGCTGTCTGTGCTGTGCTCGCTGTCTGTGCTGTTTCTTCTCTCTCTCTCTTTTCTCATTTAATAGCTGCTCTCTGTTTCCTGCTTTCGTTTTCTTCTCCCTTCCCTTTCTCTTTCCTTTCTTCCCTTTCTTCCCCTTCGCCTCCTCTGTATTGTCTGTCTTTGTCTTTGTCTGTCTCTCTCTCTCTCTCCTCTTCCTCTCTCCCTCTCTCTCTCTCTCTCTCTCTCTCTCTCTCTTCATTATTCTCGAAATAAAAAATTTGTCATTGTATTTCTCTGCCCTCCTCTTCTCCTCTCTCTCTCTCTCGTCTCGCTCTCTCTCTCTTCTTCTGCTGTCTGTCTGTTTTCTGTCATTCTGTTCTGTCTCTTCTCGTTTTCGTCATTGATTGTCATTTTTGGACCTTCATTCTCTTCGTTTACCTTCCTGTGAGAGACAGAGACAAACACACCACACCACACCTCACCACACCACACACACACACACACACCCCACACCTCACCACACCCCCCCCCCCCCCACACACACACACACACTATACCACACACACACACATATACCACACACACACACACAGACACACCACACACACACCACCACACCACACCACACCACACCACACACACACACCACACCACACCACACACACACACACACACACACACCCACACACACCACCCACACCACACCACACACACACACACCACCACACACACACACACCACACCACACCACACCACACCACACCACACACACCACACACACACACACACACACACCACACACACACCACACACACACCATACACACACACACACACAGACTGATAGAGGAGGGGAAGGGTGATATGTATTGCAGCGATTGCAGCATAGCCAGCCAGCGATACGAAGAGAGAGGGAGGGAGGGAGGGAGCGGGAGAGGGGGGGAGGGGGTGGGGGTGGGGGGGGGGGGGGGGGGGGAGGGGGGGGGTGGACTGAAGGCATTGTCGGCTGCTGTAACTGGTCGCATACCGTGTGTGTGTGTGTGTTAGTATGTGTGTTACTGTGTCGCCTTCAGTGCCTAGCTTTCTATCAGCGCTGCCTTTTTAAGTCAGAACCTCCATCTCTTTTTCCCCCCTTGTCTCCCCCCCCCCCCCTCTCTCTCTCTCTCTCTCTCTCTCTCTCTCTCTCTCTCTCTCTCTCTCTCTCTCTCTCTCATTTTTCTAGTTTTTGCTGTGTGCAGTTTATTAGAAGAAATCTGGAACGGTTTTTTTTTGGTGCTTTTTTTGGTCAGTGTTTTGAGAAGGGAAGTCAGCGGAGTTTGAAAAAA
>CM054140.1:4872804-4892804 GCA_028751875.1 Rapana venosa
GGTTTTTATGTGTGCGCAAGATGTTCTGCATGTGTTCGCACACGGGGCTTCGGTTTATAGTCTCATCCGGACTTTTAGGGGGGAGTGGAGTCAGCACTGATATCAACTCCAGTGGAAAAATCCTCTTGAACGAGATTCAAACCCGGGTTAGCAGATCACCAGCGCATCACTCTAACCACTAGGCTATCCCGAAACTGACACGAAGTTGAAAGTGTTCACAAAGGGTCAAACTTCATTTTCGTTTGATTCAAGAGACTTTCCCCGTGGGGATGCCAGGGGCCTGTGTCAGTATCAATAGCGTCCCCACCTTCTGGAAATTCTGTACTAGGAATTTCCTCTTCTCGATCCCTCTCTTGTTGTTTCTGCCTTCTGCCACCTCTTTCTTGTCGGTTTTGTGCCTTCTGGGTCCATTCTCCTGCTTATTTCCAGAAAGACTTAAAAGATAAGGATTCTCTCCCACGCCAAAGTCGGACGCGCCGGGGATGACTTGTCAGGTGCTTAACAGCAGCGCAAGGCATTTTGCTCCTATGATAGAAGAGATGTGTGTGGTATTTGTGGCCAGGCGATCACAGAGGCCATTTCGGGAGCTGCCAGCACGTTAAAGACTGAACCAACCAGCAACTGATTAGGCCAGGTCACATCCAGAGAATTAGATAGAACCAGACCCTGACATTGAAGCTTGTTTTTAGACCTTGAACAGCTAACTAGAGAGCTGTTGAGCTGAGAGCTAGAGAGAGAGAGAGAGAGAGAGACAGACAGAGAGACAGAGAGACAGAGACAAGACAGACAGACAGACAGACAGACGACAGACAGAGACAGAAAGAGACAGAGACAGACAGAGAAGAGAGACAGACAGACAGAGAGAAAGAGAGACAGAGAGAGAGAGACAGAGAGAGAGAGAGAGCAGACAGAAAAAAATCGGCTAAAGGTGCCTGTGAATAAAGCTTTGGCACGATAGCAGTTATATCCTAGTACACCGGCTGTACCCCCAATTCAGACCAATTAACCCAGAATAAGAATGACAGAGAAAAACAATAGCTGTTTTGTTGTCACCAGTCGCCAGTCACCAGTGGGCTGTGTGGGGCACAGAAACACAGCACCGTCAACCTTTACATCAGTGGGAGGGACAGACAGAAACGCAGCACTGTCAACCTTTACATCCGTGGGATGGACAGACAGAAACGCAGCACTGTCAGTCTTTACATCAGTGGGAGGGACAGACAGAAACACAGCACTGTCAACCTTTACATCAGCAAGATAAAAACACAGCACTGTCAACCTTTACATCAGCAAGATAAAAACACAGCACTGTCAACCTTTACATCAGCAAGATAAAAACACAGCACTGTCAACCTTTACATCAGCAAGATAAAAACACAGCACTGTCAACCTTTACATCAGCAAGATAAAAACACAGCACTGTCAACCTTACATCAGCAAGATAAAAACACAGCACTGTCAACCTTTACATCAGCAAGATAAAAACACAGCACTGTCAACCTTTACATCAGCAAGATAAAAACACAGCACTGTCAACCTTTACATCAGCCAGTTAAAAACACAGCACTGTTAACCTTTACATCAGCCAGTTAAAAACACAGCACTGTCAACCTTTACATCAGCCAGTTAAAAACACAGCACTGTCAACCTTTACATCAGCCAGTTAAAAACACAGCACTGTTAACCTTTACATCAGCCAGTTAAAAACACAGCACTGTCAACCTTTACATCAGCCAGTTAAAAACACCTTTACATCAGCCAGGTAAAAACACAGCACTGTCAACCTTTACATCAGCCAGTTAAAAACACAGCACTGTCAGCCTCTTAGCTACCCCGGCATTTATGAAGAACTTGCAACAGGGCATGATGACTCACTCCTTATTGGACACAGCAGGCTAGGCCGATGTCCATAGTCGCTACTGCTGTGGACAAAGAAGCCAGCCTCTGGATCAGTAGTCTTAGCTAAGGCATCCATCTCGTACGCCACAGGTGGCGGGTTCAATTCCCCTTTGGGGTTGTTTTGGGTGGAGTTTTTTGTTGTTGTTGGGTTTTTGTTGTTGTTTTTCTTGTTCCTTGACTATTATTATTATTTATGCATTTATTTTATTTATTCTTTTATATCGAGGATAATGGAATAAGCACTCATGTGCTTTTTTACATCCAGTCCCCGTGTGTATGCGGTTTTTAAAATTTTGTCATCTGTTTCCACCGGCACACAATGGCCTACTCTTCCGAAAAGCGGAACAGGATTTAACGTGTGCACAAGATGTTCTGCATGCGTTCGAACACGGAGCCTCCGTTTATAGTCTCATCCGAAGGACTTTGACATTCAGTTCGATTTTTTTGGTCAAACTAGGAAGAAAGGGCGAGGCTAGGAATCGAACCCACAACCTCACGGTATACTTGTTGGCAGGCTTACTTTTGATACGTGTATTTGCACACGGGAAGTTCATCCTCTCATCAGAAAGAATAGTACTCGAGCTACTCCAGCAGGCGAACACCTTAACCATCCTGCCACCTTCCTTCCTAGAGCTAAAGCTCTGAAGTTCACTAATCGTGAGATTTTGGCGTATGCAACCTTCCCCCTTCCCCTCCACCATTTAGGTACCTGTATTCTGACTTCGGGGATCTTGTCTAAACATGACACCTGTGTGCATGCCTTTTTTTTTTTTAAATTGTCATCCATTCCTACAGGCAGGTAATGGCCCACTCTTCCCAAAGGCGGTGCGGGTTTTTAATGTGTGCAAAAGATATTCTGCCTGCATTTGTACTTGGGGCCTCGGATTTATAGTCTCATCCGAAGGACTTTGACATTCAGTTAAAATGTCCTTATCATACTGAGAAGAAAGAACAAGGCTGGGAATCGAACCCAGAACCTGATCGTTTACTTTTTTTACGCGGGTTGACGTCTTAACCATCCTGCCACCTTCCTTCTTTGTAAAGAAACTTGGAGAATTCCTGTTTGAAGCCAGACTCTGCCCTCATCCACTACATCATGAGTTGTAGCTCGAGCACTAGTCTTTCTGATGAGAGGATGAACTTCCTATGTGCAAACACACGTATCATAGTTATAGGCCTACATATAAAACAAATACCCTCTGGGGACGGGATAGCTCAGTGGTCGGAGCACTCGCTTTCCCCCAGCCAAGTTAAGCAGCGTCGAGCGTGGTTACCAGTTGGATGGGTGACCGTTTGCGCGCCTTGGCTTCAGTACAGTTCCCCCAGTTCACCCAGCTGTAAATGGGTACCTGCCCTCTTTAGGGTCAGGGAAGGTAAAGCAGCGAGGGAGAGGAGATGGGCACCGCCCTCAATATGCTGGCCCTAGAGAAGTGAGGTCTCTGACGCCTCGCTCCCCTACGACCTTATAGGTTATGGGACTCCTTTACCTTTTCCTTTACCCTCGACAACAGGTTTCCCAGAGTACAGTAGAAAAAGCCAGTCATAGGGAAAACACACTTTGTAGAGACATAAGGATGGTGCTGCACTAGTGGCCACGTGCTTACTCTGATGAGATCGGCCAGAATTCCGTTCAGAGGAATGTCTAAGTCAAGTCAAAGTCAAAGTTACTTTGATCATCCCCCATGAAGTGCAGTTGTGACTGAGAGTGATACACAGTAGACGAGATATATCATAGACCACAGTAGGAACACTGCCAGAGCCAGTGTTTCTGCTGTAGATCATACAGACAGAACGCCGCCAGAGCCAGTGTTTCTGCTGTAGATCATACAGGCGAAACGCCGCCAGAGCCAGTGTTTCTGCTGTAGATCATACAGGCGAAACGCCGACAGAGCCAGTGTTTCTGCTGTAGATCATACAGGCGAAACACCGACAGAGCCAGTGTTTCTGCTGTAGATCATACAGACAGAACGCCGCCAGAGCCAGTGTTTCTGCTATAGGCTATACAGACGAAACTCTACCAGAGCCAGTGTTTCTGCTATAGGCTATACAGACGAAACTCTACCAGAGCCAGTGTTTCTGCTATAGGCTATACAGACGAAACTCTACCAGAGCCAGTGTTTCTGCTATAGGATATACAGACGAAACTCTACCAGAGCCAGTGTTTCTGCTATTGGTCATAGACATACAGACAAAACGCCGCCAGAGCCAGTGTTTCTGCTATAGGCTATACAGACAGAACGCCGACAGAGCCAGTGTTTCTGCTATAGGCTATACAGACAGAACGCCGACAGAGCCAGTGTTTCTGCTATAGGCTATACAGACAGAACGCCGACAGAGCCAGTGTTTCTGCTATAGGCTATACAGACAGAACGCCGACAGAGCCAGTGTTTCTGCTGTAGGTCATACAGACCAACGCGGGCAGAGTCAATGTTTCTGCCTAGTTTGATGCAAATGAGTCCAACAGGTCTCTTCCTTTGTCCTCTTTGTTCCGCCTGCCCCCTCTCTTGCAATGCTGAAATAATCAATAGCCCCCCCTCCACACACACATACCTCTGCTTCCTCTTTAAGAACTGTGGCTGAGAGGGTAACAGACCAAGTACAGATATAACTGGAATGGAATCTATTGTCATGTTACCAGAGCTGAATTAACACACCCCCCCCCCCCCCCCCCCCCCCCCCCCAATATTAAAGAACGTTCCAGGTTTTATTGTAGGCTTTGAGAATTTAATGGTGTTGAATTGGTGATGGTTTTTTTACTTCACACACACTCACAATCACTCACGCACGCACGCGTTGATTATGTTGATTATGGGCTTTTGAATTCTGTATCATATAGGGGTTCTGTTTGTTTGAATAATTGTTTGTTTGTTTTTTTAAATTATTATTTCTCTATTGATTGAAGGTGTATTTCCCCTTCCCCCTTGATACTCCTCCCCCACCCCCATCCTTTCCAATGCTTTTCTGTTATCATCGTTATGTTATTGTCTCATGGTGATGGGGATCATTTGTTATATTGTTGTCTCATGGTGATGGGTGATTGTTGTTATAATTGTATCGCTATTATAATAATCATTATTGTAATCTTATTTGACTTCTCTTGCTTGGATAGTTATTGTGTGAATGTCATTTTTTTAAAAAGCGCTATTTGAAAAGTATGAGCGCAAAAAAGCACACGTTTGCTGGGGGAAGGAGGAGAGGAGGGAGGTTATTGAAGGCAATATTGTCAGTAGTGACGAATGCCTAGTATTTTCTAACGTTTTGTTCCTGTATCTTTTTTGTTATCTAAAGTGTAAACGTGAAAAAGTGGATGAAACAGTAGGTGAAGTGGTTTGTGTGTCCTGACGTTTTATGATTTTCTTTTTTAATTCTTGAGGCATTTTTTATTTAAATGTGTGTGTGGACGTGAGCGCGCACGCGCTCAGGTGTGCATGAGTATGTGTGTGCGTGTATATGTATATGTGGTAATTTGTATTTTCAATGTATTTCCTTATCGATTTTTTCCTTGGTTTAATTTAATGGTAAACGATGCAATAATGTAGTGTCTTAGTATAATCATTACGAAATTTGTTCTTAGATAGATGGCTTGATGAAAAAAAGCAAATGCATTGCTTATTCAATGTACCATCTGGAAATAAAATTTTGACTTGACTTGACTTGACTTGACGCGCGCGTGCGCACGCGCACACACACTTACACCGCTCATTCCCTTTGAGGGAAAGAAACAGCATTCGTATAATGGGTTTATGTTGTTTTTTTACGAATGGAACAAAGGAACAAACAAAAACTCATCTCACTTCATTTTCTCCAGGGAAAGAAAACACCCCCGGTAATTTCCTAAAGAAAAAGTCATTATTTTTTAAATAGAGCCAGGGTGACAGGCAGAGAGAGGACAGAGGACCCGATTTTCTATTGGCGAATAGAAGGGAGAGGGAGGGGTGTGTAGACAGCTTCAAGTTCCCTCATACATATTGCATTGTGTTGCATTGCATTATACTGCACTGTATTGTATTGTATCGGATTGCATTGTATTCTGTTCCTCTGTACAACCGAGCGAGGAGGGAGGGAGGGAGAGAGAGAGAGAGAGAGAGAGAGAGAGAGAGAGAGAGAGAGAGAGAGAGAGAGAGAGAGAGAGAGAGAGAGAGAGAGAGAGAGAGAGAGCCAAACTCAAAGAATTGAATTGCATAGATAGAATACACACATTGTAATGTGAAAACAGAAGATTTATGTATGGCATATATGATCGTCCTGACAAGGATTCTATATCATGGAACTCGTTTGCTGTTTGGTCAAAAGCATATCAGAGAAATATTTTAAACATGCTTAGCGGTACATTTGTTTAATTGCAGCAATCCCTGATACATTTTTACTTCTTCTTCTCATTAGCTTTATGTTCATTCACTACACGGTGAGTTAGACTATTGTACGTTCACGTTAAGAATCTACAGAATACCAGCCGCCATGGCGCAGTGGTTAGCGCCTTGGGTTACGGACTGGAAGGTCGCGGGTTCGATTCCCATAAGAGTCATAGGGATTTTTCGGACTCCGGCCGGCTCCTACCCAGAGTGAGTGTGCTGTGGGCTCAGTGGGAAGACTGGGACCACACAGTCGAGCTTCATCCACTTAACGGATGCGAGTTTGAGAGTGTTGCTCAAATTACCTGACCAGCACTGCAGGTGTCTGTATCTCTCGGGCCTGGTTGACGCCGGGATATATTATGATAGTAAGCGTAGAGTACAACCCTGTCAAGTAGTCTCAAAGCATATGCACTTCCACAGCAGCATCATTACGTCATCCTCATTGTCATTGATCATCATGCATTAAAAAAAAAATTGCCTCTGATTCGGTGGTCCCGGTTTCTCTGGTCTCATTGTGACCTCAGATTCGGTTTGCCCATACACTTCTGTGCCTGTGGTGAGTTTGTGTCAAAGCCTTTGGGGTTGGAGGTTCGCGGGGGACGGTCGTTGGAGGGACGTTGTGGTGGTTGCCACCTCGGGTGGGCAACTCACTCAGTCTGGCTTCGCGACTGAGCTAATACTGTCGTTAGTAGGGGGCTTAGTAGGTGGTGTCCTGCGTATGTTAGCTCAGAACAGGCACCACTGAACACCACCAAAGTGACCCAGCAGCAGTGCAGGGCCCCTCTGGCTGGTGGCCCCACGGCGGCCTGACAGTGATGGGCTCCCTGTGGACTTCCGACCCTGAGGATGAGACACAGTGAATCTGGGTGTGGCTGTGGCGGGGAGATGGAGATGAGCGGTGTGGGAACAGTAGGACGGGGGGGTCGTCAGAAGATGAGGCAGCAAAAAAAAAAAAAAAAAAAAATCTACAGAATAAAAGGTGGATGAGTGAGAGGCCGGAAAGGTGAAGAAGGTACTGGATATTGATAAGTCTAGGATTAATCCCGATACATCATCATAGAGATGCTCTGTTTGAACCAATCTAAATGAAACCACCGACTCTTTTGTAATGAACGCTCAAGACAAACTGTTCATAGTTTTCGTTTTTTCTTCTAGAGCTGCCAAAATTTCTTTGCCAGAATACCATGGCAAACCTGTTGGCTGTCGTGAATATTCAGGAGGCTCACTGTTCCATGTATCAGGAGCTGTCTACTCAGTTTGAGGCAGCTGTGTCGCCCCTCCTGTCAGTGTGGAGTGTAACAAATTTTGCACTTTATAGATTCACACACGTCACAAACACACCGCTCACCAGAATCTATCACATTCATTAGTAAGTGTCAGTCTGTGTGTCAGTGCTGCATGGTGCCATATTGATGGGTTGGTTATCATGCCGTGTGTCAGTCAGGGGTTGGGTTACAGAGGGAGGGGATTCGTCACCATACACAAACATGTCTGTTCCAACTCCACTATTGCAGTTGTTGACAGTGAATATAACACATGGGTGTGGCTGAGGAAAATTAAATTCGAAGCAGACGAATCATACTGACTTGCCTTTTTTTTATTTAACGCTTGTTGTTGCTGTACTGCTAATAATTGTTGTTCATCTGTTATGCTCTGTTTAATAAAATCTGTTTTCAACCACTTCCCTTCTTTTCTTGCTCCAGTCATTGCTCTTCTGCTCTTCTTCGATCCCCGTTTACTTGGGATGCAGTCTTTCTCCTGTACAAAGGGCTGTGATCTTCAGTAACAGGGGGATGGATCGCAGTAGCTGTTGTCAGCATGAGTACAACAGTTGTTTGGTTAACTCTATCGTTTATTTTGAACGAAGTCAGCGTGTTTATCCGCAGAACTGCATTCACCATGGCTTCTAAAGTAGACAGGAGTCCTTTCATGGGCATTCTGTATGCAAATCTGTGAAAAACTTGTTATTTTGATTGACATGTGTGGAGAGATGTGTCTGGCTGGTTTCTAAGCAAGGAAGCGCGGAGAGAGAGGAGAGAGAGAGAGAGAGAGGAGAGAGAGGGGGGGGGGGGGGGGGTAGGCAGGCAGAGAGTGGACGAACATTTTTTATTGGCATCAGTGTTTTATGAAGAGCAGAGAGAGAGAGTTGACACAGTACATTTTTATTATCATTAGCAATTTGCACACACACACACACACACACACACACACACACACACACACACACACACACCAACAACACACAGATAGATAGACAAACAGAGACAGACAGACAAGCAGACAGAGACAGAGGCAGAAAGAGACAGACAGACAGTTACCGAGGTTCAACTTGCCTAAGACACTGAGGAAACTTTGGTGCAGTGCCCCAAGGACTCATGTTTTTTAACTTCCAGAGAAGTCAGCGGAGTTTTGCACTGAAGCTGTCAGTCAGACTGCCTTTGGTAAGTGGAACCTGGTGGAGCCTATCCCTCTAGATGTCACAGAGTGCATGCTGGGCATGTTGATATCATCCGTGCCACAGCCCTGTATAACCTCAATTTATACAGTAGGCTAATGGGGTTTGAGGACGGATAGCTCAGTGGTCAGAGCACTCGCTTTCCCCAAGCCGGTGTTATGCAGCATTGACTGTGGTTAGCAAGTGGATGGGTGACCGTTTACGCGCTTTGGCTTCAGTACATTCCCCCAGTTCACTCAGCTGTAAATGGGTACCTGCCCCCTTTAGGGTCAGGGAAGGTAAAGCAGCGAGGGAGAGGAGATGGGTGCCGCCCTCAATATGCTGGCCCCCTAGAGAAGCTGAGGTCTCTGAAACCTGGCTTCCTACGATCACATAGTTTATGGGACACCTTTGCCTTTCTTTTTTAAATTTTTACCCTTTTAATGAGGTTTAGACCAACTGCAAAATATTGTATGTGTCGGCCGCATATGGGCCTTGGGTCACGTCTGAAGGATATGCAGGGGGCTGGAATCGGTTTTCAACCTGAAGTCAAGGGAAAATATGTCCCATGGTACAGATAGCTCAGCAAAGACTCCAGGACCAACATTAAGTCTAGGGGACTCCGACCCGTGGGGATGTCAGAGACTGTTCAGTATAAACAGCATCTTCATCTTCTGGAAATTCTGTACTAGCGATTCCCTCTTTTATAGCCCTCTCTTTGTTTCTGCCTTGTTCCATTTTTCCTGCCCCCCTTGTCTATTATCTGCCTTCTTGGTCCACTCTCCTGCCTTGTATTCCAGGAATACTTAAAAGATAGCAATTCTCTCCCCTGCCGAAGTCGAATGTGCTGCGTCTGACGTGTCAAACGCTAAACGGCAGCACAACGCATTTACGCTCACATGACAAGTCAACAATAGTTGCTGCCTGGGTGTTCGACGACGACGACGACGAAGAAAAAGAAGAAGAAGAAAGGGGAAAAGATGTCCCATGATGTAGACAGCTTAGCAAACGCTCCATTACCAACGTGAAGTCAAGTGGGGAACAAGATGTCCTATAGAACGAACACTTCAGCAGAGCGCCCTAAAGTTACTACCATTTTAAAAAATTCTTGTATTTCGAGGATAATGGAATCAGTACTCACGTGCTTATTTTCATCTAGTCCCCGTGTGTATGCAGTTGTGTAAATTTTGTCATCCGCACCGGCACACAATAGCCTACTCTTCCGAAAAGCGGAACGGGTTTTAACGTGTGCGCAAGATGTTCTGCGTGCGTTCGCACTCGGGACCTCGGTTTACAGTCTCATCCGAAAAACTTTTGGGGAGAGTGAATTCGGCACTGATGTTAACTCCAGAGGAAAACTCCTCTCGAACGAGAATCGAACCCGGGTCAGCAGATCACGAAAACATCCCTGTAACCACCAGGCTGTATATCCCGTCCCCCCCCTGATCAGATGATGTGTCTGACACCCTGACCACCAGGCCGCTGTACTGTCCACCTCTCTGGGTTGCTGTCAGTAAGACAGGGGAAATCAATAGAGGGGTGTGCAGGATGCTGACTGGCCCCATACAGGGTTAGAGCTGGAGTATAGTCCTTCGGATGAGACTTTAAACCGAGGTCCCGTGTGCGAACGCACGCAGAACATCTTGCGCACACGTTAAATCCTGTTCCGCTTTTCGTAAGAGTAGGCCATTGTGAGCCGGTGAGAACAGATGACAGAATTTACAAAACCGCATACACACGGGGACTGGATGTAAAAAAGCACATGAGTGCTTATTCCATTATCCTCGATATAAAAGAATAATACTTAATACTAATACTTAATACTAGTATATGACAGGGAGGGCGGGTCAGCAGGCAGGCTTGGCTCCAGCAAACAGTGCCAGCAAAGTCCGCTGTTTACCTTCTGTGCCTTTCCGCTCCATCTCCTTTCACTCCTGTGCGGGGATGTGCACGTGTACCTGTAGCTCTGCCGGCCGACCACCAAGGCCATCCACTGCAGGGCTGGGCTGGCTCTTAGTGTGTATGTATATATGTCTGTATGTATGTACCCCTTGCCTCGTCCCTACCCGGTGTATAGAAGGCAGGGATGTTGTTTCTGTTGGAAGGCAGAAATGTTGTCACCGTGGGAAAGGGTAGTAGTGGTAGTAGTAGTAGTAGTAGTAGTAGTAGTAGTAGTAGTAGCTGTAGTAGTGGTAGTAGTAGTAGTGGTAGTAGTAGTAGTAGTGGTGGTAGTAGTAGTAGTGGTAGTAGTGGTAGCAGTAGCAGCAGCAGCAGCAGCAGCAGTAGTAGTAGTAGTGGTGGTGGTGGTAGTAAAGTGGTGGTGGTGGTATGCGTATTTGATCCTCTGCAAACTAGCACTCATACCACCCACTGAAGATCAAGTGAATGGGCGGAAAGTCTGCACTTAGAGAGGAATCGAACAGCCAGGGATGCAAGGCATCGGTGGTCTGGCCCAATTCACCTGTTTAGAAAACAAAAGAGCCTGGGTTCTATTCTCCAGTCTGGGTGAAAGTTTTCCGGATTAGATGATAAACCGAGGTCCCACGTTATGCAACACGTGTTTAGTCATGTGAAAGAACACACAGCAACAAGAGAGCTGTCCCTTGTAGAAACAAAAAAGTTCGCTTTTGAAGGGAATCAAATACACGGTTTGCAAGCACGAAAAATTGTTTTTTTTGTTTTTTGTTGTTGTTTTTTTTTGTGTTTTTTTTTTTTGGGGGGGGCGTTTCCGTTACGGCATAATGCTCTCGCCTGGGAGGGCAGCCCGACTTTCCTAACAAAATCTTCTGTGGTTGAAAAGTGGAAAACACTACAGTTCAATGCAGGTCAATACAGTGCAATACAATGCCATACAATACAATACAATGCAATACAATACAGTTCAATTCAGTGCATACAATGCAGTACATTACAATGGAATACAATGCTATACAATAGAATATTGCACAATGCAGTTCAATACTACACAATGCAATACTATGCAATGCAATACAATACAGTACGATACAAAGCCCGTAGATCTGCCATGCTGCTACCCAGAGGTCAGCGCCGTGCATGCAGCCCTATGTAGTGATTCGAAACAGTTTTCTTTTTCTACTTTCCTTTCCTTTTGGGTTTTGTTTTTCGTTCGTTTGTAGTTTGTTTGTTGTTGTTTTTTACAGAAATTGTCTTCCTCGTAACAAGATCCCTTTCCTCTTTTCAAGATTTTTTTTTTGGTTGCTTTATTTTTTAAAGTTAGTTATCATGTGTGTGTGTGTCTGTGTGTCTGTGTGTGTGTCTGTGTGTGTCTGTGTGAGAGTGTATGTGTGTGCATGCGTGCGCACGAGCGTGCGTGCGTGTGTATGTGTGTGTGTTTGGATGACCTTATTTCACACCTACAGCAATCGGGTTTTTTTCTCTCCCTTCTCTTTTTCTTTTTTCTTCTTTCATTTCGTGGCAGCTGTTTGGTCATATGTCACAGCACGTGCACAGCTAACACACAGAAATAGGAAGCCCCAGGCTGGTTCTGGGACAATATTTACCATGAAAGCTGGGGTGGATGTTATGTTCTGATCAAGGTGGGGGTTTTTTTCTTTTCTTTTCAGCTTTTCTTTTCTGTTAATAATCGAAGGTAGAGGAGATTTCAGATGAAGATTGAACACGTAGTAGACGAGGAAAAGAATTCTCTGGGCAGACGTGTTTGCCAGCTCCTCTTGTTTCTCTGCCGGCCACTGAAAGCTTCCTTGGGTCGAAGATGAAGGTGAAGGTGGATGTATAGATTTGTGTGTGTGTGTATATATATATATGTGTATATATATATATATATATATATATATATATATATATATATATATATATATATATATATATATATATATATATTACTGGGGAAATAGTAGTGGAGGAAAACAAGGGCAGGTAAACAGTTACAACTTTACCATCATTTTTTTAAAAACGATTCGCGTTTGTTTGTGTGGAGAGATGGAGAGACAGACAGACAGACAAACAGACTGACTGACAAGGAAGCAAGCTGACCTAAAAGCGGGGAGAGAGAGACAGACAGACAAACAGACAGACAGACAGACAGATAGACGGAGAAGCCAGCTGACCTCAAAGCAGGCCTGGCTGGTGACAGTTCTGATTGAAACAGCTGTGTTCAGTTTTTCTTTATCATTGTTTTCAGTTCTAGACTAAGCTGAGGAATGTATCGTAATGTATATTGTATTGTATATTGTAATTCATACCATTTCAAGTCACAGCATAGTTATCTGCGTGAAACTTCGGCTACTCTCCTCTGGGAGAGCACGTCGCCACAAGAGCAGCACCACCCATTTTAATGCAGATATTGACTTGGATTAGATATTGCCCTTCATGAGCTAGCTTCGTTCCGTTGGTTTCAGTTGTCGGAGGAAGGTTCTGGTGTGGAAGAACGATTGGAAATTAAATCTTTCCTCTCGTGGCTTTTGCACACCGTTACTGTGGTTGCTGCAGACGACGTCTGCGGTAAGTTCATGATTTGAGGGGACGGTTGTGTACTGTAAACGAATAAACTAGATTTGTTTAAAAAAAATAACTGTTTCAAGTAAATTGGAAGGGAGTAGCTATGACTAGGAGGTGCTGGGCCAGAGGATGAGGCCCGGTGTCACCTCACTGGCCTGGAGGCTGTTCGGCAACTTGCAGCGTCTGCGGCCTACTGCTGCCTTCACTGCAGACACTGAGCTAGCTGTCCGTGTCTGGCCAACGCCCCCCCCCCACCCCCCCCCCCCCCCACCCCCCACCCCTCCAAAAAAAAATCAGAAGACTAGATCCCTTAGCAATATTCACATTCCTTCCTTTCAACAGGAACAAAAATCACTGTACGCTGAGATAAAAACATGGAGCTCATGTATCTAGGTTGGGTTTTTCTTTTTCTGGTAAATTGGAATAAATGCGAATATTTGCCCGCTGGCTCACCTCTCAGATATCTTTATATCCTTGAGGTATGACTGCATTGCCCACCTCCCCTCCCACCCCCCCCCCACCCCCTACGCCACCCCCACCCCTACACCCCTCCTCACGGCCTTAAGACGGTTATTTTGTTGCAGCAGGAAGTGTATACGTCAAGGTGGTGGTGGTTGTTTGGTTTGTTTGGTTTTTTTAATTTAAAACTTCATTTAGGAAAGTAACTTTGAATTGCAGACTTTATTTGGTTTTCTTATGGAAAGAGAGAAAAGAGGGGGAGTTTCTGGGTGTTTTTTTTTCCCCGTGTTGGGTGCAAATGAAATTCCGATTTAATCCGTTGAAATTAATCTTATTGATTTCTGCTACACAAAACCAACTGGTGGAGATGGGGAAGGGGTGGTGGAGGGGCGGAAGAAGGAAGGGGGAAAGTTTTTTTCCATTGAGGCTGATTTGTGACAGGGGAAGACAGACTGTGTTGCTGAATGTGGAGGAAGCTAGCAGGTGGCTATTCAGGGAATCTGTTGCCGTGCCGTTCCCTCTTCCCATGGGACGGAATGGCCAAGTGATAAGAGCATTGAATTTGTGATCTGACATCAACTGAGGTTGTGGACTTGACTGTCCACTGAGGTGTCCACTTCACATGGCTTTGCTCCTGGAAGTAGAATTGTGTAGAAGTGGAAGTAGAAGTGAGTGTATGGAAGTAGAATTGGCATCGACTCCATTTTCCCCGAAAGTGCTTTGGGTGAAACTATAAACCGAGGTTCCATGTACGTATGTGCGATCGAACGCACATGTTGCGCACATATGTAACGAAACCCCATCTACTTTTTGTAGACTAGGCACAGTGTAGAATTGTGCGGTTTGGGCTTTGGTGTGGACCTGATTATTTGAGATGTTGTAATTATTATCATCGTCAAAATCATCATTATCATCGGTGTCATCCTCTTTATCATTAGCGGTAACATTTTTATTCACATGATTATCATTTACGATGAGGATGATGTAATGGTGCTCCCATGGAAGTGCACGTGCTTCAAGACTACCCGACAAGGCTGTACTCTATGCTTTCTATCATGATATATCCCGGTGTCAACCCGCCTCGAGAGATAGACACCTGCAGTGCTGGTCAATTCACTCCCCCTGAAAGTCCTTTGGAGTAGTCACAAACAAAAAGTCCGTTGTACCAAAGCGTGCAGGGCATCTTCTGCTTACAGGAAATACGCATCCGCCTTTTGTAGTAAAGTAGGCCAGCTACGTTTGTGACATGGATAAAAAAAAAAATGTGCCCAGCATGCACCCTGTTACATACAAAGGGATGAGCTTTGCCAGGTTCAACTTTCCCATGACACAGTGCCTGAACAGTTCAGTGCAGTTACCCAAAGCATCCTGGAGGGGTCAAGGGGGAATTTAAAAAGTTCAGCCGTTGTCTCAGGGAGCAGAATGCCAGGGGTGATAGGGTTCATTGGCAAGTGGCAAGAGTGTCTTCACTTCAAGTGGTTTCAAATCAATACCCAGCCTCAGGGAATAAGGTGTCCGATCAGAGAGTGCTACAGTTTTGTCTTCTCTTGATCGTTTTGGGAATATTTTCCCTTGTAAACATCATAGCATTTCTTCTATTTTCTTTATATATATATATATATATATATATATATATATATATATATATAATATATATATATATATATATATATATATTCAAAACACACACACTCTCTCTCTCTTTCCCTCCCCCTCCCTTTCCAACGCACTCCCATCACGTCTCCTACCTACCCCCTGCTGGAAACTGACTGTCCCCATCCACAGTGCCAACCAAACCACTGCTGTCAGCCACTCTCCCTCCCTCCCTCCCTCCTCACACTTCATGCAGACGCACGAGGTCTGACACTATGTTTTCATTTCACTGGCCGGCGCTGTGTGGTGGTGTCTGTGGTGTGGTCAGAGATGGATGAAGCGGTTGGCCTGACGATGGCCCTTCCCTCCTGTAGTGCCCCTCATTTGTTTTCCTTCATGCCGGCCCCTGACTGCCTCCCGCCTCACGCAAAACTGAGGCCCTTTGCCCACAGTCTTGCCCTGGAAGGAAAACTGGCACCGTTGTCGGTATAGGGTCATCTATCAACCGCTTTCCCAGGAGGAAAGATGTCCAGCCGTTTCCCCCTTCCACCTTGGCTACAAGAGTTGTTCTCTGTCAGAGATTGAAATGATACAAACACATGAAGGAGATGTATGGAAATGAAATGGAGAAATGGGTGGATCAATGTCGAGGGCACTCTTTAGTTAAAATGTTTGAAATGGAAACCATTTCTGACAAAAAAAATTTAAAGCATTTTTATCAGCTATCAACTGGATCTCAATCAGTGAAATTGCAACAGTGGTCCCAGCTCGCATTTTATTTGAATAGTTTGTTGTTTGGTTGGTTAGGTATTGTTATTGTTTCCTTCTAAGCAATCTACATAATTTGGCAATTCCCTATTTTCAGTTTTGCTCGCTTAACAGGAAAGCTAATGACAGAACAGATGGCAAGTGACATTATTTTTGCTTTCGGGGACTCATCAGCCGTATTATTGCAGACTGTTTCTAATGCACTGCAATTACATTTAAACGTTCCACAACTTGCAAAAAGCATTTTCAGTGTTTAGAATACCATGTTAACTCAGCACGAGTACCAAACAGACGGAAAACTAATTCTACATTCAATTTTTAATTTTGAAGGTGGATTGTGACACCTCTTCCGAGCACAGAGACGTTACAAGTCAGGTCTTGACAAAATTGAAGAATGGTGCATATCTCAGATTCATTGAAATGTCAACCTTGAATTAAAGATATTCATTTATATCGTAGGAGAACGTCTTCAGAGTTTAGAGTCGTTTTCTGATTACAGCCCATACAGCAAAGCATGCCTTGGGCCATAATTACAAACTCTTCAGATGGCAGTGTTTCATTTCAAAGTCCCGAATTTTGCTTCTGGTGTACACGCACAGTCCCACTTGGAAACCTCCCCTGGCGGATCCGACAGACTTGTGCCAGCCTGTCCCTGACCATTTCCTTCTCAAGCATCACGCTGATGGCATGCGGCGCTCCCTGGCACTACGTTTCCATGTCACTGGCGGCGCTGGTGTAGTGGTGGTGTCTGTGCTCAGAGAAGGATGAAGCATTTCGCGCGACGATGGCCCTTCCCTCCTGAATTGCCCCTCATTTGTTTTCCTTTTCCTTCCTGCCTCTGACTGGTTAGCTCGTGAAATATGCACCCCTACCTCGTCCCCGAGATTTGGTTGTATGGAACACTGCTACATGACTCTTGTGACCGTGCGCTGCCGTTGTTAGCACTACGCTGGTGGAAACAAACCCTATTTTTGGCGGCTGTGTCCCAATGCCTGTGTCTTTGTACAGCTTGTGGGGGTCCTGGGTGGTATGTCCACCATTCCCCATGTCTTGTCATCCATATGTCATCTTCACAAATGCTCAACAACTAAACAGAAGAGTGATATACTTCGTACCACGATGTTTTTTCTTGATTCAAATCTGTTTCTGTTTGACTGCATTGCTCCCTGGTATAGTGTTGTGCAAGGGGATCTGGGCACTGCCACTAGCAGGACATCCAAAAGTCATCATCTGGACATGGTTGGTCAGGCTCACCTACAGCATAAAACCTTAGGGGCCGAGACACTCTGTGTGTGTGTGTGTGTGTGTGTGTGTGTGTGTGTGTGTGTGTGTGTGTGTGTGTGTGTGTGTGTGTGTGTGTCTGTCTGTCTGTCTGTCTGTCTGTCTGTCTGATCTGTCTGTCTGTTCACAGTGAATTCGTTGCTGATATCGCTATTTCTTTCATTTTCCTTCTCCCTGAATACTACCACCACGTCATGGATAAGGGTTATATAGGCGCTTTATAATTCATATGTTCGTTTATCGTTCAGTGACAGAAAAGATGTGTTCAGTAACGATCTTCTGATGCCCAACTCTCCTCAATGATTTTATTTTCTTCGGGTGATCTGAGCAATACCAGTTTGCCTGGCGAAGTGATTGCACCGCGTTTGTTAGTTTTCATTTTTCACCAGGTTTTGAAAAAGGCGACTGACTTGCTGCCTCCATTTTCTTTTTGCAATAGCGGCACAGGGGAAGTTGTCCTCTGGTCTATGTAGTGGTCAGAGCATTGAACCCGTGGTCTGGCGGCAACTGAGGGTGCAGGTTCCACTCTCCGCTGAGGTGTCTTTTCAAGCGAATTTTCCACCCGAGGTAACATCGATTCAGACTCTGTTCCCCCGACAGCCTTCTAGACTAGGCTATAAACCAAATTCACGTGTGTGTGCGGAGGCATGCACAATGTCCTGCACACAAGTTAACCCCCCATGTGCCTTACTTAGAAGTGGAGACAGACTATGGCTGGCAGGATGGAAAACACGGACCTACACAGCACCTGGAGAGGGACGGGCTTCGCCAGGCCAGTTCAGCGTCCTCATGAGCAAGCCTGGGCAGTTCGGTGCAGTGCTTCAAACTCTGCTTCAGGCGTTGAGGGAGAAGTGGAGCCAGGGTAGGAACTGCAGAAAATTTTGCAGTGGAGCCAGTGTAGGAACTGCAGAAAATTTTGCAGTGGAGCCAGTGTAGGAACTGCAGAGAATTGTGCAGTGGAGCCAGTGTAGGAACTGCAGAAAATTTAGCAGTTTAGTCAGTGTAGGAACTGCAGAAAATTTTGCAGTTTAGTCAGTGTAGGAACTGCAGATAATTTTGCAGTTTAGTCAGTGTAGGAACTGCAGATAATTTTACAGTTGCATGGAGTCAGTGTAGGAACTGCAGATACTTTTGCAGTTGCATGGAGTTAGTGTAGAAACTGCAGATAATTTTGCAGTCGCAGGAAGCGGAGTCATTGTAAGAACTGCAGGTCATTTTGCAGTCGTCGCATCTAGCTTCCAGTAATTGGACTTTTTGGGTTGATAATATTGTTTTTCAGCAGGGGTCCAATTTCCTGATTTAGACACTGCTCAGCATCCTTCAAACAACAGAGTGTCTTTTCCTGGCCTTCATTCTTTTTTCTCTCTGCGCAGAACAAGGCTGGCTTTATTGACATTTAAATTGGATTCATTCAGGGACTAGCGCAGCTTCAAAGCCTCTGAGTGTGTGAGTGTGTTTGTTTGTTTGCTTGCTAGCATTTTGAACGCTTTTGTTCAGTCCTGTTTTCTTAGCCCGTGTCTGTTTCTTTGGTTCATTTCTAGTTGATTGTTTGTTTTGCTCTAAAGGCGCAGTTTAAAAGGCGTCAGCCTCCCTTGTTATTAAAACGCGATGTCTTTTCCGTCCAATATTGCGTGTTTTCTTTTCTGTCAAGAAGTAATACAACTCGGGTGTCAAAACAAAAACAAAGTCCAGGTGGGTGAATTGAATTAGGGGTGTCTGTTATGCTTCTACACCGCCACCGAAATTCAGCCTCACGTTTCTGTTTTGTGAAAGGGGGTAGGGGGTCCTGTGAAGATTGATGAGGTGAAGTTTAGATTTGTGATTGAAGGAAGGAAGATTCCGAAGGATGAAAAAAAAAGTAAAGAAAAGAAAGAAAGGATGAAAGGAAAAGATCGAGAGGTGGACTGGGAATTGATATTAAACTATATAGGATAAGAAAAAAAGAGTGGTGTGGGGGGGAGGGAGGGAGGGAGGGAGAGGAGAGAGAGAGAGAGAGAGAGAGAGAGAGAGAGAGAGAGAGAGAGAGAGAGAGAGAGAGAGAGAGAGAGAGAGAGAGAGAGAGAGATGGTATTGATTTTAGATCCTACAAGAAATTAAATTTCAAGCACAAATCTAATCCTGCGGTGCTTAATGCTGTTAATGGTTATTGCAGCTTCGCATCACATAAAGTGCACGAGGATGTACAAGGAGGGGAGGTTGGGGTGCGGAATAGCTTAGTGGTTAGAACGTTGTACTTGTGGCGGTCATTGCAGGCGCGGGTTCAAGTCCCCACTCAGGTCTCCATTTAAAAGGATTTCTTCCCTGGAGTTGACATAAGTGATGACTCCTCTCCTCTGAAAGTCCTTCAGATGAGACTTTAACCGAAGTCCCGTGTGCAATCGTATTGCATTTTGCACTCACATGAAGTCCCTATTCGATCTTGGTAAAAGATATATGCCATACGAGAGTAGGCCAGCTAAGGCAGTCGACATAGTTAACACCAACATACCCAGCATGCACCCTGCTACCTGGAGAAGGACGGGTTCCGCCGGGTTCAGCTTGCTCCAAACAATTTTTGAAAAATTCAGTGCAGTGCCCCAGCGACTGCTGATGGAGATAAGGGGGGATGTTAGGTCAGTATGTGGGTGAAAATGTTTTAATGTAGACAAGATATTTCCAAATCAGATGTGGAATTCAAAATGTCTGATAAGCCCTTTGCTTATCTTATATTTTAGCCTGAAATAGAACCAGAA
>CM054140.1:4897804-4900304 GCA_028751875.1 Rapana venosa
TGTTCAAAAAATTGTTCTCTCTCTCTCTCTCTCTCTCTCTCTCTCTCTCTCTCTCCTCTCTCTCTCTCTCCCTACTCTCTCTCTCTCTCTCTCTCCCTTTCTCCAGGACAGAAAGAAAAAAAACACAATGCTGGCACTGATTACACTGGGAAAACAAAGTGTTGACAAACAAAAGAGAAGTGGAAGCTAATAGCAGGCAATCCCCTCTTCACGGAAAGGGGTCTGGCCAAATCTGTTTGTGGTAGCGGCCTCCTGGGGCTCTGCCTGAGCTTCGCTGTAAATGCAGGGACGAATGACGAGCCTTCTCCACCGCGCGGCTCGGAAGAACCTTTAGAAAAGCACAGCTTCAGGAAGGTATGGCGCCAGCGGCTGGACATCAGGCCAGAAGATGAAAAAGATGGCGTTGTTGAGCTAGACAGAGCTGCTCAAGTTGCCATGTTGAGACTGCGAACAGGACACTGCCAGCTCCTATCCCATCTCCACCGCCTGAAAATATCCCATGCTGACCAGTGCCCCTATGGCACAGGCCCAGGAAACTCCCCCTCCCATAATATCCTGCAGTCCTGTCCTGCCTTCAGCACTCTGAGGTCTACACCAGACGTGGTGGCCCAGCCCAGTAGAGCTCTGACAGGAAAAACTGTGGGGACAGGCGGGGTCACTACGACAGACAGACTGCAGACTTTGCCGTCCAGACCGGAGTAAAATTTTAACAGAGCCAGGGAACGAAGAAAGAGAAAAAGTAGCTTTTGTGGTGGAAGAAAGATGATGTTGGTGATGGTGATGGTGATGGTGATCCTGTAATTTGGCCTGTCAGTGTGAAATCGACCACCTGTTGCTCTGCCTTGTGTAAACTGAACATGTTGTTTTTTCCTCTGGAGTTCACTTAAAGTTTGGGGCGTGTTAGTGCTCTGGTGTATGTATTGATTTCTGATCAGAATATTGTTTGAACCAAACGCTTGAATAGTATGTGAGGTCGGTAAAGGTCGTTGTAGGTCTGAGATCTTTATCAAATACAAACCACACACACACACACACACACACACACATGCCGGCGCGCACAACACAACACAACACACGCACACACACACACAACACACACACAACAACACACACACACACACCCACCCACACACACACACACACACACACACACACTCACGCACCACAAAAAAAAAAAAATTGACGTGGGCTTCTTGCTGAAATCTAATCGGCTGGAGGGCAGAAACCAAGGGATTGGAACAGATGACAGTTTGTTTGAAACGGCTGGATTTAACCCGATAGTCTAAGCCATTTCAGACCCCTGTTTATGGCGACAGAGGATTCATTTGGCATCTGTTTTACACTGGCCTCCTCAAGCCTGTATCTTGGGAGCTTGTGTCAAACCATTACTGCTTAGTGTTATACATTGTTTTGCTGTATACCACTGTTAGTCACGGCACATTTCTCTGCCTGAAATTCGGGCTGCTCTTCCCGGGGAGAGCACGTCGCCACAAGAGCAGCGCCACCCTTTTTTTTTTCCTTTTTCCTGTCTGCAGCCGTATTTGTTTCCCTATCAGAAAGGCTTTTTTCTAGTTGCAGTGGGTTCTTTTACGTGCGCTGAACATGTGTAACACTTAGTTTATCGTCTCATCCAAAAGACTAGCATTCAGACACCACTCATAGTCTAATGGATGGGGGGGGGGCTGGGTTGGGGGTTGGGGGGGGGGTTGGGTCCAAACGGGGATCGAACCACCACATACTTCGAACTTGGACTTTCAGCTTTCTAGGCAAACGCGTTACCTCTAGACCACCGATCCACTTTGCCTGTGTTGAGGTTTAATGTTTGTCATGCTTTTGGTACTGATGATACAGCACTCATGGCCAATGACATCACAAGCGTGAGAAGAATTCTCTACAGAGTGGAGGCAGAGGGCAACACTGCTGGCCTGAATTAAGTTAGATGCCAAAAAGACCAAAGTGATGGACATCAGTTATACCCCACAGAATATTAACATCTGGAGAACAGATCTATAGATCACTCTGAGAAATCTACCGTGACTGAAAGTGGTATACAATACAAAACGATGCAATTCAATACAAAATGCAATACAAAACAATGCAATACAATGCAATACAATACAAAACGATGCAATACAATACAAAACGATGCAATACAATACAAAATGCAATACAAAACAATGCAATACAATACAAAATGCAATACAATACAAAATGATGCAATACAATACAAAATGCAATACAATACAAAACGATGCAATACAATACAAAATGCAATACATTACAGCTTCAAGGGAAACATGCCCTGGACCAGACACCCCAAAGACCCGAACCCATGCCCTCAGTCACATCGGGTTCCACGCTCTAACCACTAAACACTGGCACCCCTATCTCCTGTTGTCCGCTAAACACACCAAAACAAACTTACACACACTCACACACACACATTCACCACTCCTCACACACACACACACACACAACACACACTTACTCACTCACTCAC
>CM054140.1:4907804-4922804 GCA_028751875.1 Rapana venosa
CGTGACCTCGACTGCTTCCCATTGGGCGACCTTCTGACCCTGCCGCAGAACTTTGGGTAGGTGGATTGGCCGTGGGTGGGTATTGTGGGATTGTAGCATAAATTATGGTGTGTAGGTTGTCTGTAGGTAACGAACCTACTTAGAAAACGACAAGTCCGGGTTCGATGCCGGTCCGGGTTCGATACCCATTGGTGTCCGAACGAATTTCCTCCCTCCCCCCCTTCCTCCCCGTCCATTAGCAGGGTGCTAGTCTTCAGATGAGACGATAAACCGAGGTCCTGTGTGCAAAACGTGTTTAGCGCACGTAAAAGAACCCGCGACAACACGAGAGTTTGCCTCTTCAAAACTTATGCAGAATAAAAGCCACTCTGATAGGGAAACAAGTACACATACAGACAGGAAAAGAAACGAAAGATGATGGGTGGCGCTGCTTTTGTGGCGACGCTCTCTCCCTGGGGAGAGCGATCCGAATTTTATGCATAGAAATCTGCCGTGATTTAAGGTGGTATCCAATGAAACATTTCCAATTATACATTACAATTATACAATAATTGTGAATGGGTGAGGTGAGGGGTGGGTGGGGCAGGGTAGCCTCGTGGTCAGAGCAGTGTCCTACGGGTGATGGGACAGTAATAATAATAATAATATATGGAATTTATATAGCGCTGAATCTTGTAAAAAACAAACAAATCGAAGCGCTTGCACTCAATCATTTACAGGCATGCAACTCTCCTTAAACATAATGAACAACAGATTTCAAAACCATGCACGCGCACGTATGCACGCATACACACGCGCGCACACACACACACACACACACTCACTCACTCACTCGGAACAACACTTAGAAGGTGAAAAATGCTGTTGAAAATTAGGGACAGATATTTGGGGGGAAAGTCTCAGGTAGGAAATAAGTGTGTTTTGAGGCTGGATTTGAAGGTATCAAGTGAAGGCTTTTGGCGAAGTGAAAGAGGGAGGTCATTCCAGGTGGATGGACCAGAAACAGAGAAGGAGCGACGGCCAACAGTGGTTTGTTTGAATCTGGGTGTTCGAAAGCACAAAGTATCTGCGGCTGAACGAAGGGAACGGGAGGGAGTGTACAGGTGAAGACAGTTACAGAGATAAGAGGGTGCAGATTTGTGGAGACATTTGAAACAGAGGGTATTGATTTTATACTCCAGTCTTTGTGAGACAGGCAGCCAGTGAAGAGATCGCAGAAGAGTCACTCACGGCCAGGGCTGGAACCTTTTCCGAGAGGTGTGGTCGGAGGCGCTTTTCCCCTTGCTCCAGTTCACGTCAGTATTTCCCTATCCCCGAAGTCGGAATGCCGCTACCTAAATGGTGGAGGAAACAACGGTCACACACGCGTAAATCACACCATTGGGGAACGTCTGAACTCCAGCCGAGGATCTGGGGGAAAACAGTATTTCCCTGAACATCTTTTGGGGGGAACTGTGAACTGAAATCCTGTGTGCAAACGTTTGCAGAGCATCTCGCCCGCACGTTAGAACCATCCCCCCGCCTTTCGTTGAAGAGCGGCTATGGGCCATGTGGGTGTATGGCATGGACATGCCTAGCATGCACCGTGATTTGCGGGGGAGGGATGGGCTCCGCCAGGTTCAGATTTTGCCCTTGAAAAGCTGCAGAATAAAAACCAAGAAGGTCAGTGCAGTGCTGCAACAGCTCTTCAGGGAGTTGAGGGGAAAAGTTGTCAGACTTGAAGAGGAAGAAGGATTTGGGCAAGAAATAATGACGACCTGATGGATTTTCTTGCCAAGTGCTTGAGGAGAGTTTCTTCTGATTCTTCCCTTCTTTTCTGTCTTGTCTGTGGGTCGGTCGTCGGTAGGTGTGTCTGTCTGTGTCTGTCTGTCTCTGTCTCTCTCTCCCCTCCCCCTCATGTCTACTAAACTCCCCCCCCCCCTCCCCCCGGCTCTCTCTGTGTCTGACTGTCTCTCTGTCTGCCTGTCTGTCTGTCTCTCTCCCTCTCCTCCCCCCTCTCTCTGTTGGAGAAAAACGAGCCAGAAAACTTTCTCTTTTTCATGTCTTAACCTGAAACCTTCCGTTTTGTGTGTGCGTGTGTGTGTGGTATGTCCTCCTTCAAGCAGCAGTTTTACATTTGCGATGTAATTCAAGTTACCTCAGTGTAATACAAGGCAACGGAAGCGAGAAATTGTAGAGCGCTTTACCGTGAGATAGCCTCCAGCATCAAACTACACACACACACACACATACACACACACACACACACTCACTACACACACTTACACTACACGCACATACACACTACACACACTTACACACACGCGCGCGCGCACGCACACACACACACACACACACACACACACACACACACACACACACACACACACACACACACACACACACACATCTCAAAATGAAATCGATAGCAGAGAAACGCACTTTTAAACTGCCTGTTGATGAAATCCCCACTGCTAGTGTGGAATGAATGGGCTGGCTATCTGTGTGATGATCACACTCGTTCAGCAGATCGCTTTTCCATGTCCTAGCCTCCAAGTGGTATCAGTCCTGTTGGCTTTGTGCGTGCTCATGCACGCGTGCACACAACACACACACACACACACACCCGCGCGCGCATGCATGCACGCACACACACACACACAATCCTTCGGATAAGACTATAAATCGAGGTCCCGTGTGCCAACTCACGCAAAACATCTTGCGCACACGTTAAAACCCGTTCCGTTTTTTTGAAGAGTAGGCCATTATGTCCTGGTCGGAAATGGATGACAAAATTTATAAAACTGCATACACACGGGGACTAGTTGTAAAAAAGCATATGAATGATGATTCCATTATCGTCGAAGTAAAAGAAAATAAAAGAAGAAATAAATAAAAAAAGAACTCGATCTCTGTCACACACGCACACACACATTACACACACACACACTTACACACTCACAGACACACACACACACACACACACACACACACACACAGAGGCAGGCAGGTGCAGAGCTAGTAGGACAGGGCATAACCATGTTTCTGTCTTTTTTTTTTGTGCCTGCCTGGCTTGGTTGTCTGTCTGCGCTCTCTCACGTCATCGTTTTTCCAAATGATTTTATTTAAGGGGGGGTTGTGTGGCTTATCTGCATGTCTGTTGCTCGCTTCTCCTTGTTTCGTGGCTTGTCTGCATGTCTGTTGCTGGCTTCTCCTTGTTTCGTGGCTTGTCTGCATGTCTGTTGCTCGCTTCTCTTGTTTCGTGGCTTGTCTGCATGTCTGTTGCTCGCTTCTCCTGTTTCGTGGCTTGTCTGCATGTCTGTTGCTCGCTTCTCCTGTTTCGTGGCTTGTCTGCATGTCTGTTGCTCGCTTCTCCTTGTGTCGTGGCTTGTCTGCATGTCTGTTGCTGGCTTCTCCTTGTTTCGTGGCTTGTCTGCATGTCTGCATGTCTGTTGCTCGCTTCTCCTTGTGTTGTGGCTTGTCTGCATGTCTGTTGCTGGCTTCTCCTTGTTTTGTGGCTTGTCTGCATGTCTGTTGCTCGCTTCTCCTTGTTTCGTGGCTTGTCCTGTCGCCTGCTGATGAGAGACACGGGGCACGGGTGGAACGGTGGTCTAGAGGTCCTTCGGATGAGACTATAAACCGAGGCCCCGTGTTCGAACGCATGCAGAACATCTTGCGCACCCGTTAAAATCCTGTTCCGCTTTTCGGAAGAGTAGGCCATTGTGTGCCGGTGGAAACAGATGACAAAATTTACAAAACCGCATACACATGGGGACTGGATGTAAAAAAGCACACGAGTGCTTATTCCATTATCCTCGATATAAAAGAATAAATAAAATATAAAAGAATAAAGAAAGAAAGAAAGCGAGATGTCCGGGTTCGAAGTGTGGGGTGGTTCGATCCCCGTTTGGGCCCGAAACTATCCCCCCCCCCCCCCCCCCCCCCCCCTTCCCCCCCCAATCAACTAGATCGTGAGTGGTGGTCTGGGTGCTGGGTTTTTTCGGATGAGACCATATAGCAAGGTCCCGTGGGTTACAGATAATTAGCGCACGTAAATTAATAACAATAATACTAATAATGACAATGATAATAATAATAATAACGGAATTTTTATAGCGCTATATCATGCAAAACGTAAAAGAACCCACGGCAACAAGAAAGTTGCCCCTGTCAAACTTCTGTTTAAAAAGCCACTCTGATAGGGAAACAAATAACAGTTGCAGACAGGTGAAAGGATAAAGGTAAAGGAGTCCCATAACCTATAAGGTCGTAGGGGAGCGAGGCGTCGGAGACCTCACTTCTCTAGGGCCAGCATATTGAGGGCAGCGCCCATCTCCTCTCCCTCGCTGCTTTACCTTCCCTGACCCTAAAGAGGGCAGGTACCCATTTACAGCTGGGTGAACTGGGGGAACTGTACTGAAGCCAAGGCGCGCAAACGGTCACCCATCCAACTGGTAACCACGCTCGACGCTGCTTAACTTGGCTGGGGGAAAGCGAGTGCTCCGACCACTGAGCTATCCCGTCCCCCAGGAGACAGGAGAAGAAGAGAAAAAGGAAGGGTGGCGCTGCTCTTGTGGCGACGGGCCCTTCCCCTGGCAGCCTGAATGTCACGCAGAGAAATGTGCTGTGACTTAAAGTGGTGTACAGTTCAGTGGAATGGTGCGCTGTTGCAGGAACATCTTTCTGGGAGAGACGTTTTCCAGTTACATCAGCGTCCACAACGACAGCAACCAGCTGTGCAAAGACATCACCCTCAAGGTAAACCTTTCTTTTCTTTTTTTTGTTTTTTTTTGGGGGGGTCCTCTCTTTTCCTTTTTTGTCTTTTTCTTTTTTTACTTTTTCTTTTTTTCTTTCCCCCTTATGATCCAATAAGTGGAAATGTAATCAGTCTCATCTATCTCAATCACCTTGTTTTAGTGTGTGTGTGTGTGGTGTCTCTGTGTGTGTGTGTGTGTGAGAGAGAGGAGAGAGAGAGAGAGAGAGAGAGAGAGAGAGAGAGGAGAGAGAGAGAGAGAGGAGAGAGAGAGAGAGAGAGAGAGAGAGAGAGAGTCTAAAATCTGTTTTATTTGTGAACGGTCGCATGCGCGTGAATATCAAATACGAATGCAAACGTTTTGATTTGTTTGCTTTGCGAGATTCAGTGCTATATAATTATCATTATCATCAACATCATCATCATCATTATTATGTCCACTGCCTCTTTCATGCCATCCGCAATGATACAAACATAGCCAGCATGCACCCTACCACCTCAGGTGCCAGGTTGAACTTTGCTCAAAAACACTGCCAGAAAAAAGAAAAGAAAGAAAGATTGTGGTGTCTCATCAGATATCTCAGCCCGTGTGTAGGTTGTGGTGAACATGCATACAGCAAGGGGGGATTGGTTCTGTTATGCATGCATTTTTAGAGATGTACGCAGACTGAGACCCAGTTTTATGCATGCTTAATTAATTATTTACAGTGTTTGTGTACAGATCCTCAGGATTTAAAACACACCTACACACACTCGCACACGCGCACGCGCGCAAATACACACACACACACACACACTGATGTGCATATGCTCAGCACCGTAATTATGATATAGCTACACGCAACAGTTCAACTATTTAATACTCTCTAGCTCTATGTGTTCCAGAACTCTGGACATTTTCCTGCGCTGTATGAATTGTCATTCGCACACTTTATTCATCTACTTTCCCCCGTGGAGATGCCGGGGGGCAGGGGGTGTCAGTCAGTGTGAAGAGCATCTCCACCTTGAAATTCTGAGCTAGGAATTCCCTCTTCTCTATCACTCTCTTTCTTTCTGCCTAGTTCCTTTTTTCACTGTAACCACCTTATTGTCTGTTTTCTGCCTTCTGGGTCCATTCTTATGCCTTTTCTTCCCGGAAAGACTGAAAAGACATTTCTCCCACGTCGAAGTCGAATGTGCTGGGCCTGACTTGTCAGGCGCTTAAAGGCAGTGCAACGCATGGTCGCTTATATGACGGACAACAGTAGTTGCTGTCTGAGCGTTCGATGACGAAGAAGAAGAAGAATTGCGAAGAAGAAGGAAGATTTGCGAAAAATTGCGAAGAAGAATTAAGAAGAACAATTGCAAAAAAGAAGAAGAATTAAGAAGAAGAACAAGAGGAAGAAGAAGAACAACAACAACAACAAGATGATGATGATGATGATGATGAGGAGGAGGAGGAGGACGACGACGACGACGACGATGACGAAGAACAAGAAGAACAAGAACAATAACAACAACAACAACAACAACAGAACAAGAATAAGAAGACTTCATTCTTGTATTCTCAAGTCAGAGGGCTGGGACCGGAAAACCCCGAAATAATAATAATAATAATAATAATAACAACAACAATAATGTATGGAATTTATATAGCGCTGAATCTTGTAAAGCAACAAATCAAAAGCGCTCAGACGATTTTGTTATTTATTTATGCGTGTGTATACGGGTTTTTTAAATTTTGTCATCTGTTCCCACCGGCACACAATGAATGGCCTACTCTTTCGAACAGCGGAACAGGATTTAACGTGTGCGCAAGATGTTCTGCATGCGTTCGCACACGGGGCCTCGGTTTATAGTCTCATCCGAAGGACTTATGATCGATGTGAAATGATTGGTGTGGTTTGACAAGTGGCAGGCCATTGACGTGTGTTGATTTGAACAGGCCGACCTTCAGACGGGGTCCCAGCGCATCAACCTGACGTCAGTGGGGGACCAGCCGGTGCCAGAACTGCTGCCAGACCACAGCATTGATGACGTCATCCACCACGAGGTCAAGGAACTCGGCACCCACATGTAGGTTTTGATGATGTGGTGTTGTGACGTTGTGGTGTTGTGACGTGGTGTTGTGGCGTTGTGACGTCGTTACTGTGTGGATGATGGGAGGAGTGTTGAATGATGGATTTTACACAAACACACCACGCGCACATACACACACACACACATACACACATACACACAAACATACACACACACACACATACACACACACGCACGCACGCACGCAAACACACACCACACGCACGCCGCGCGCACACACACACGCACCCCACACACACCACACACCACGCACACACACACACACACACACACACACACACACACTTTCACGACATATCTAAGTTACATAGGTTTGATGACGACATAATCATGTGAGCTGCACACGATTGACGACGACATAGTTATCTAAGGTCCACATTATTGAGGAGGACGCATGTTTCACGGAATGTTTATGACCCTAGACATAATTATCTGTTTGTCATTGACACTGTCATTCTGTCACCCATATGGTCCAAATGAAGTCATTGTACTCTTTTCCTGGTGCCACTTGCTTTCGTTGGGAAAAAAAAGAAGAAATATATAAGAGATGGGGGAGAGTGTGACAGGTGGTGATTGGTGACGATGTCTGATGTTGTTATTGGGGTATTGTGTCGTTTGGCTTGTATTGAATGATTATGGTATGATGAAAAGACGACTGCAATGCCAGGAATGTGAAATCAAGTCTTCATGTTTAAAAAACAAAACAAAAAAACAACGCACGTAATGTGCGTTGGGCGGTATAAGTTCTTTGATGGAAACTGTAAAACAAGGAAAATGTTATTGTCTTTTTTTTACTTTAGTTGCACGTCTTTGATGATGACTTATCTGAAGTGCCACATGTTTAGTGACGGCCTGTGTGAGGCATACATGCCATGCTGTGATGGAGGGTGTGTGTGTGTGTGTGTGTTGTGTGTGTGTGTGTGTGTGTGTGTGTGTGGTGTGTGTGTTGTTGTGTTGTGTGTTGTGTGTGTGTGTGTGGTGTGTGTTGTGTTTGTGTGTGTGTGTGTGTGTGTGTTGTGTGTGTGTGTGTGTGTGTGTGTGTGTGTGTGTGTGTGTGTGTGTGTGTGTGTGTGTGTGTGTGTTGTGTAGTGTGTGTGTGTGTGGTGTGTGTGTGTGTGTGTGTGTTTGTGTGTGTTGTGTGTGTTGTGTTGTTGTGTGTGTGTGTGTGTGTTGTTGTATGTGTGTGTGTGTGTGGTGTTGGTGTGTTGTATGTATGTGTGTGTGTGGTGTGTGTTGTGGTGTGTGGTGTGTGTGTGTGTGTGTGTGTGTGTGTGTGTGTGTGTGTGTGTGTGTGTGTGTTGCAGACTGGTGTGTGCAGTCAGCTATGCCCACCCCTCAGGGAACGCATGCAGTTTCGGAAGTTTTTCAAGTTTCAGGTGAGTGTCCATGGCCAGTGTTGCCAGTGCTCCTGCCTGTTTAGTGCCTCCCCTTCCTTTGCCTCTCCTTCCTGTTGCCTACATCTGCCTTTCTTTCTTTCTTTCTTCTATCTGTCTTTTCTCTTCTCTTTCTTTTGTCTGTTTCCTTCTTTTTCTCTTCTGTCTTTCTTCTTTTTTTTCTTTTTTTCTTCTTTTTCTTTCTGTCTGTCTTTTTTTCTTTCTGTCTGTTTCTGTCTCTTCTTTCTTTCTGTTCTTTTTTTCTTTCTGTCTGTCTTTCTTCTTTTTTCTGTCTTTTCTGTCTGTCTTTTTTTCTTTCTGTCTGTCTTCTTTTTTTTTCTTCTTCTCTGTCTTTCTTTCTTTTTTTTTATCTCTTTCTGTCTTTCTTTCTTCTGTCTGTCTTTCTTTCTTTCTTTCTCTTCTCTTTCTTCTTTCTTTCTGTCTTTCTTTTTATTCATTTATTCATTATTTTATATGAAGATAATGGAACAACACTCATGTGCTTTATTTTACCACTAGTCCCCGTGTTTATGTCGTTTTGTCAATTTTGTCATCTGTTCCCACCGGCACACAATGGACCTGCTCTTTCAAGAAAACGGAACAGGTTTTAACGCGTGGGCGAGGTGTTCTGTGTGCGTTCGCACACGGAGCCTCGTTTTATAGTCTCACTCGAAGGACTTTTGGGGAGGGGTGAGGGGAGTGGATTCGGTACTGATGTTAACTCCTGAGGGGAAAAAACACACCCTCGAATGGGTTCGAACTGAGTCTTGGCAGCCCTACTCCAGTTATTGTCTGCATGCTGTCTGTCTGTCTGTCTGTCTGCTTGTGTGTGAATGTCTGTCTATCTGTTAGTTTGTCGACCAGTCTGTCTGTCGTTGTTGTGCTCTGTTCAGTTCTGGCGTGGTGTCAGCGCTGTTGCAGCCTCTGTGCTGGGCTACCTGGGTTTTCCACTGGGAATGTCTCCGCCAGACCGAAGCTGTGTCAGTTAAAGCTGTCACGCCGCAAGTTGACAAGGCCGGCATTAACGTGGTGTTGTGTTTTGAAGTCTGGTGTTGATATTGTCTTTATCCATTACAAGCTCCTGGCAGCGTCGCATAACAAACCTGTACTTTCCAGTAAAGGAGATCAAAAGATTTTCTAAAAAAAGAAAAGTAGGACTGCCTTTGTGGCCAGAAACTTGACAACGCTTCCGACCCTGAGGATGAGACATACGGCATGTGGGGATGGCTGTGGCGGGCAGGTTGCAAACAGCCACACCTGCAAACCCCTCATCCTGTGTTGTGTGTGTGTGTGTGTGTGTGTGTGTGTGTGTTGTGTGTGTGTGTGTGTGTGTGTGTTTGTTTGTTTTCCCTGTGGGGATGCCAGGGACTTGTCTGTCAGTATAAATACCATCCTCCGCCTTCTGCAAATTCTGTGCTAGCAAAATTTTCTCTTTTCTCTCCCTGTCTTTGTTTCTGCCTTGTTCCGTATCTTCCTGTCACCTCCTCCTTGTCAATTTTAGACCTTTTTGGTCTATTCTTCCATCCTTTTTTTTTTTTGGCAATAAGACTTCAAAGATAAGAATTCTCTCCAATGCCGAAGTCGGATGCGCTGGGCCTGACTTGTCAGGCGCTTATCAGTAGGGCGACGCGTTCTCGCTCATATGACATTAGAGATAGTAATAGTTGCTAAGTGTTCGACGACGACGACGACGACGAAGAAGAAGAAGAAGAAGAAGAAAAAGAAGCATCTTGAAGTAAGAAGAAGAACAACAACAAGAACAAGAACAAGAAGAAGAAGAAGCATCTTGAAGTAAGAAGAAGAAGAAGAACAAGAACAAGAACAAGAAGCATCTTGAAGGAAGAAGAAGAACAACAACAAGAACAAGAAGAACAAGAAGCATCTTGAAGTAAGAAGAAGAACAAGAACAGAAGAAGAAGAAGCATCTTGAAGTAAGAAGAAGAAGAAGCATCTTGAAGTAAGAAGAAGAACAAGAACAAGAACAAGAAGAAGCATCTTGAAGTAAGAAGAAGAAGAAGAAGCATCTTGAAGTAAGAAGAAGAAGAAGAAGAAGCATCTTGAAGTAAGAAGAAGAAGACGAAGGAGAAGAAGAAGCAGCATCTTGAAGGAAGAAGAAGAACAAGAACAAGAACAAGAACAAGCAGCAGCATCTTGAAGTAAATGGCGGTTTTTGTGTGGCGTGTGTGCAGGTGTTAAAACCCTTGGATGTGAAGACCAAGTTCTACAATGCTGAGGTGAGGTCATTCATTCGCTGTGGAATGTTTGTCCCTGTCATGTCCTATTGTTACCACTTTTCTTTGTTCTTTTTTGGTTGGTTGGTTTGTTGATGTTTGTAAATGTTTTTCATCTGTTGTACACAGCAGTATTTGTTATTATTTCTTCGAAAAGCCGTACACACCTTGCACCAACACCATTCTTCATTTTGTAATATGTGATACGTGCAGGGGATTCGGTAGCAGAATTGTTTTGGATACCAAGTTGTTTTGTTTTTTTAAAGTTTGACACTTTTGTAATTTTCTTCTTTTTTGTTTTAAATATTCCATCAAATTGTAGACTCTAGGTGATTAAACAATATTCAAGATGCTGAAGTATTGTATTACTATTCCATAGCAAAATAAAATCTGAGCAAAAGTGTAAAAATAATAGTTGTAATGAACAGTGTAAATACAATCATACCATTGTAATTAACAGTGTACATACAATCACTTTAGTGTAATCAAAAGAGGACAAATGACCGGCTGTATAGTTAATACAATACTGTATGTACAACTGATACAGACAGTGTGATCAATAGCGTGGATACGAGTGTTTTGGGTCGGAGTGTTTGTGACTAATGATATTGTGTAACTAATAATGTCAATACGATGTCATGTAACTAGCAGCGAATATAATATACAAATGATGCAGTGATCAATACTGTAAACACAATCAAGTGTTAGGAATCTATAGCTTAGATAGAAACCTTGTTGTTAAATCGATAATGTATGTATACCCAGTTGTATGTCATTTAGATAGAAACGATGTTGTTAAATCGACAATGTATGTATATTCAGGTGTATGTCATTGATAGTATTGTACATAGAGGATTGATGAATGTAGTTGTTTGTGCATGTGAATGTATGTTTGTGTTGTGTGTTTTGTGTGTGTGTGTGTGTGTGTGTGTGTGTGTGTGTGTGTGGTGTGTGTGTGTGTGTGTGTGTGTGTGTGTGTGTGTGTGTGTGTGAGTGTGTGGACGGAAATAGACGTAGCATAGCAGCATGGTCGTCAATGCATGCACTGTGTGTGTGTGCGTGCGTATGTGCGTGCACACGCACGCGCTCATGATCACAACTGCAGAGAGGCTCTGTATAAGCATGCTGAGTGCTCTTACACACGCTGATAGTGTACTGTTATGTGGTTAAGAAGAATTGGAAAAAGAAAAATAGTCAGTGTTTTTTTTTGTAGTTTCTTTTTTGTGTGAAGTTAAATATCCTTTCCTGATGGTACATTGAAAAAGTAAAACAGTTGGTTTGTTTTGTTGTTGTTGTTTTTTTTTATCAAGCCATTCAGCAATATTGAAATTGAAGAAGAAAAAACCGGAAAAAAAGGAAAAAGAAGAAAAGCAAGTGTTACAAAATCTTAGCACCCCCATCTCACCCATCTCCTTTCTCCTCATTGTCCACACACACACACACACACACACACACACACACACACACCACACACTCACACAGTCACACACAGTCACTCACTCACTCACTCAGTCCTTGGGATGAGACTATAACCGAGGCCCCGTGTTCGAACGCATGCAGAACATCTTGCGCACACGTTAAATCCTGTTCCGCTTTTCGGAAGTGTAGGCCATTGTGTGCCGGTGGAAACAGATGACAAAATTTACAAAACCGCATACACACGGGGACTGCATGTAAAAAAAGCACATGAGTGCTTATTCCATTATCCTCGATATAAAAGAATAAATAAATGAAAATAAATAAACACACATCTAATATCACCTTGAGTGAACAGACGTTAAATTAAAGAAAGTAAACACGCGCGCGCACGCACACACACACACCACACACACACACACACACACACACACACACACACACAACACACACACACAACACACACTAATGCACACATATGCAACATAATATCAAACCCCAGTCAGCACAAACCTAAAATGCAGTCACAGTATACACATGCTAAAGGGATGCAGCAAAATGACGATGAAGTAGGAAGGGTTAGTTAGATAGATAGATAGACTTTGCAGGTCATTTTGTTCTCACTTATCCATGTAACAAGTTTTCCAGTGTCTTAACTTCATTTGTTTTGGTTATTGTTGATACATCTGCTTGGGAGCTTATTCCATAATATACTACCGGAATATATATATCTACATAAAGCTTGATTTAAAAAAGAAAAGATTTCTGGGTCCTGGAAATGTAAGCAAGTGGTTGTTATCTGTGCTGATGTATTTACTCATTTATTTATTCCTTTATTAATTTTTTCCATCTTTCTATTTATTTATCTGTTTATCTATTCCCTTTTTCATTAATGATTTCAAAAAAAGGTTATTGTCTTGAGGCGCAAAATTTTAGCAATTCAAAATGCGGTGCTCACGGCTTTTAACCCAGCACAGAAAAATTACCCTAGAGGAAATGAGGAACTTCACATGCTTGCGTGTGCACGTGCGCGCGCACACAGACACAGACACACACGCGCGAGCGCTCACACACACACACGCGCGCGCGCGCGCGCGCACGCACGCACACACAGTATGAAAAAAGTGTAAAAATGTTTATTTTTAAGAAAATCTAGCTTTAAACATTCAATACAGCACAAACAAAACATGTTGCTTTGCTTTGAGAACTACTGGCAAATGATGGCGGGCGAAGAAGTGCTAGAGAGGATAGTTTGACAGAACAGAGAAGCTTCGTGTTTTCTGCATCCTGGTGCAGTAGCCCTTCTCCCAGCCATCACCGTCCTTCCATCTCTGGAATAAGTCCTTCCAGCCGCCATAGGAAGAACCTCTGGAGGGATCAGGAAAACATTCTGAGATAAAGGGAGGTTGCTGCTGTTGTTGGCTTCATTTCACCCTCTGGCTGTCTTATCTTTCATGACGTCCTATCCTACTGTTCCCACGCCGCTCATATCCATCTCTCCGCCACAGCCAAACCCAGCCTCACCGAGTGCCACAACACCCCCCCCCCCCCCCCCCCACCCTAGGTTCACAAGTCCACAGGGAGCTTATCAGTGACAGGCCGCCTTGGGGTCACCAACCAGAAGGGCCCTGCACTGCTGCTGGGTCACTTCAGCGGTATTCAGTGGTTTCCTGTTCTGAGCTAAAATACGCAGGACACCACTTCCCAAGCCCCCTGCTAACGACACTCATAGCTTAGTCGCAGAGCCAGACTGAGTGAGATGACCACTTGGGGTGACGACCTCCACAACGTCCCTCCAGCCACCTGTTCCCATGAACCTCCAGCCACCTGTTCCCATGAACCTCCAGCCACCTGTTCCCATGAACCTCCAGCAACCTGTTCCCATGAACCTCCAGCCACCTGTTCCCATGAACCTCCAGCCACCTTAAGGTTCCAACACCACCTCACCACGGGCATAGAAGTGTAGGCCAGATGAAACCCACACTGAGGTCACCATGGGACCAGAGCAACCAGGACTACCGAATCAGCGACGATGTTCTTTTTTTGCATATGATGGTCGCTGGGGTGAGGACGACGGTGTCCTTGTTACGCTGGAGAAGTGCACCAGCTTTGAGACCTCCTGACAGGGCTTTACCCCCACGCTGCCCACTGTAACCCATCCCAGCATTATCGAGCCCAAGAGATACAGAGTCTACAGTGCTCTGGTCAAATGATTTGAGCAACACTATCAAAATTACGTCCCCGTAAAATGGGTGATGCTCGACAGCGCGGTCCCAAGTCTTCCCAAGGAGCCTTTAGCAAATTCAGTCTGTGTAGAAGCTGGCTGCAGTTCGAAAAAAAAAAATTATGGGATTCGAATCCGCGACTTATCACCCATGATCCCAAAGCTTTAACCACTGCGCCATGGCGGCTAGTTTCTGAGATGATGTAGCTGGTGTCTGGTGAGAAGGGCTACAAGACGCCGTGTGATATTATTAGTATCATTATTATTATTATATTATTATTATTATTATTATTATTATTATTGTTGTTGTTGTTGTTGTTATTATTATTATCATTATTATTATTATTACTGTTGTTGTTGTTATCATCATCATCATATCATTATCATTTATTATTGTTGTTCAGTGTGTTCTGTGCACATGAGTGTGAGTGTAGCATGTTAGGATGTAGAAAAAGCACATTGCCCATGACTGTCACCACACACACACACACACACACACACACACACACACACACACACAACCACACACACACACAACACACACACACACACACACACACACACACACACACACACACACACACACACACACACACACACACACACCAACAAACCCCAAACCCCCAACGCCAGCTAAAGGAGGTGTCTGGCCTCACCGTGCCTGTTTGTTTTCATCTTTGCTGTTGTGGTGTGCCACCTCTGCACCCTCAGGACTTTGTTGTAAGTGTCTTTCCGTTCACTGCGGGGCTTCGCTTTCTTCGTCGGTCTGTCTATCTGTCTGTCTGTTTCTTTGTCTGTTGGTTGGTCTCTTTGTTTTGTTTTTTTTGCTGTTTTCCCAACCAGTGTTCTTTGTTGCCGCTGGGGTTTTTTGTTTTGGTTTTTTGTTGGTTTTTTTTTGGTTGTTGTTGTTGCTGCAGGCTTGGATTACAGGAATAATTGCGTACC
>CM054140.1:4925304-4957804 GCA_028751875.1 Rapana venosa
GTTCGGTGTCCACTCCACTCCTCCTCTTCCTTCCTCTTCCCATTCCTCTCTACTCGGTGCTGTTTCCATGGTTGGGACTGCTTTGCCAAGGTGGAAAGGGATACATCAAGAAAGGAAGAAAGAAATATGTGAACAATATTGTTCCCCACCGCCATTCCTCGGCTACAGTTCCGAGGTTCATCTAGGGTGACATTTTACGGAATGCGACCGTTTCCCGCCATCAAGGTAGCCGCATTCCGACTTCGGGGATGATACCTAAACACGACACTAGTGTGCTTCCGTTTGTCACCCGTTCCTACCGGGAGACCCAAAGGCCTAAAAAAGGTAAAAGGTAAAGGAGTCCCATAACCTATAAGGTCGTAGGGGAGCGAGGCGTCAGAGACCTCACTTCTCTAGGGCCAGCATATTGAGGGCGGCGCCCATCTCCTCTCCCTCGCTGCTTTACCTTCCCTGACCCTAAAGAGGGCAGGTACCCATTTACAGCTGGGTGAACTGGGGGAACTGTACTGAAGCCAAGGCGCACAAACGGTCACCCATCCAACTGGTAACCACGCTCGACGCTGCTTAACTTGGCTGGGGGAAAGCGAGTGCTCCGACCACTGAGCTATCCCGTCCCCAAAGGCCTACTCTTCCAAAAGGCGGAACAGATTCTAACGTGTAAACAAGATGTTCTGCATGTGTTCGCACACGCGATCTCGGGTTTATAGTCTCATCCGAAGGATTTTCGGGGAGTGGAGTCGGCACTGATGTTAACTCCAGAGGATGCATCCCCTCGAACAGGATTTTCAATTCGGCGCTGGGTGGAACTCGCGTGGTCAGACCAGGAGCTGAGTGCTGTAACCACTAGGCTATGGCGCCCCCCGTTGATAGATAGACCAGCCAAAGAAAGAGCTGAAGAAGAGAAGAGGGAAAGACAGGGGACTGGAAAGCATCCCAGGAACTTTCCATGCCGAGTTATCTCCTCCTGTCAAGGTGTCAGACATTGGAAGCTGGTGTCAGACGCCCTGGGTTGCCTTTTAAAAAAAATACTTGTTTTGTTTTTGTTTTTTATTGTTGGGTCGTTGTGTTTGTTTTTTTGTTGTTGGTTTTTTTTGGAGGGCGGGTGTTATTGATTTTTGTTTTCCCTTTTGTTTGGCTTTGTGTGCTTTTTGTTTTTGTTTGATTTTTTTGTTTGTCTGTTTGTTTGTTTGTTTTGGGAGGGAGATGTTTCTTTAGCTGTTTGTTTAAAATGGAGTTTTAAAGATTTGTGTGTGTGTGAGGTTTTTGTTGTTATTTTGGGGTTGTTTTTGTTGTTGTTTGTGTGTGTGTTTTTGTTTGTTTTTTATTGTGGTTGTTTTGGGTTTTTTTTGGGTGGGGGGCATCAAAGTCAGAGTCAAATGTTTTTTTCCAGATGGCACATTGAATAAGCAACGCATTTGGGTGGGTTTTTTTTTTTCATCAAGCCATCTATCTAGGAACAAAAAATTCATAATGACAATATTGAAGTACTGTATTTTTTGTTACATTTTTTTCACGTCATAGGGATTGAGAATAAAAAGTTGACTGACTCACTTCAGATCCACTTCTTGTGATAGGATTTGGAATGATCTCTTTTCCAGTCCCTCTGTCTGTCTGTGTTCAATATTGCCTTTTTATTTTTTTTAAATTAAGATTTTTTAATACAAATTTTGTGTTGGAGGGGATTATCTGTTTTGTTTGGGGGTGTTTTTTTGGGTATTCTGTCTCGTTTTTTGCTTGAGAAGTGGAAGAGGTGGAAAACAAAATGTTATGGGCTGGTTGTTGGTATATTTTGTTTTGATGGTGTATTGGTTTTTAGTTAGTTGAGAAATGAAAGGGGTTGAAAACTGTTCGTTTTCTTTTTCGGTATTTTTCCTTGGTTTGTTTTTAAGGTGGGTTGTTGTTGTTGTTTTTTTTTACCCTTTTATCTACCCCCACCCCAGCACCCCTGTATTTTTCAAGTAATTTGGAGATGCTGACACTGGGTGGTACCAGAAGGAGATGCATATGAACAGAAAGGAAGTAAGCTTTAAAAAAAAAATCTTTCAGAGATTAGCCTTCTTTTTCTTTTAAAATCTCTACCAGGGTTATCCTTCTTACCCCCGCCCCCTCCCTTACCTCTAACCCAACCCTCTCTGCCCGCTTCCCCCCCCCCCCCCCCCCCCCCCCCCCCACCCTCTTTGTTTGCTCTATGCGTTTTACTGCTTTTGTTTGTTGACATTGAGAGGAACTGTTAGGTTCAGAAAGGGTTAAAGGGATGCAGTGTAAAGAGGAGGCTGCAGGGGGTAGGAAAGGGTTAAAGGGATGCAGTGTAAAGAGGAGGCTGCAGGGGTAGGAAAGGGTTAAAGGGATGTGGCGCCCGTGTGATAGGAAAGGGTTAAAGGGATGTGGCGCCCGTGTAGAAGGTAAGATGCGTGTAAAGAGAGGCCGTGATAGGAAAGGGTTAAAGGGATCGCCCGTGTGATAGGAAAGGGTTAAAGGGATGCAGTGTATAGGGGAGGCTGCAGGGGTAGGAAAGGGTTAAAGGGATGTGGCGCCCGTGTGATAGGAAAGGGTTAAAGGGATGTGGCGCCCGTGTGATAGGAAAGGGTTAAAGGGATGTGGCGCCCGTGTGATAGGAAAGGGTTAAAGGGATGTGGCGCCCGTGTGATAGGAAAGGGTTAAAGGGATGTGGCGCCCGTGTGATAGGAAGGGTTAAAGGGATGTGGTGTGACTGCTGTGAAGAGGAGGCTGCTGCAGCAGGTTTGATAGAAAAGGGTTAAACACAGGAGGAGTGGGAGGAAGGGGGTGTCTACTGGGGTGGTGACGGAGGCCATGCAGTGATGGAGAGAAAGACTGTCTAGTCTGCCTGGCAGCCAGTCCTCCATTTGCCTTCGTTTCTTTTTTAATCTTGTTCTTTTTTTGGGGGGGGGGGGGGGGGGTAGGGGGTGGAGATGGGGAGGTTCTGCTCCTACTCCCGCAGCTTTTTATTATTCAGTGGTGAGAAATAGGGAGCTGCTTGGCCCAGTGGTCAGACCTTCGTACTCGTGATGTGACGGTAACACGGGATGCCTGGCTGCAGTCTCCTCTGACAGCATTTTCCCCTATGAAACAAGACTCCACTCCTGGTCCCCATAAGTGCTCTGGATGGAACTTTAACTTGATATCCCGAGGATGGATTTGCCGGGGAAAATTCCCCTGGAATCAATCCCCCTCAGCGGAGATTCAGCCCAGCACCCTGTGGTGCTCGTCATGTCAGGAGTGTGACATGACAGTCTAACCACTAGGCCGTTCAGCCCCTAATACCTGTGTGTGGCCAGGTGGTCAACAGCTCTTGGACTAGTGTGCAGTTCGTTTTGTCTTCTGGTTGATATGTGTGTGTGTGTGTGTGTGTGTGTGTGTGTGTGTGTTTGTGTGTGTGTGTGTGTGTGTGTGTGTGTGTGCGTGTGTGTGTGTGCGTAGGTGGTTTTTTTTTTAGCTATTTATAGTTGTTGGGGGTAGGGGTCATGCATAATTTTTCCTTTTTTCGTTCTTCTTCTTGTTCAAAATTGCATGATTTTGTTTTGCTTATTGGAAATAGTTGTTTGCTATGATGTGGACAGAACTGGATCAGAAAGGAGGTTGTGTGTGTGTGTTTGGATGTATGTGTATGCATGTACGCATGTATGCATGCAGTTATGTGCACATGCATGAGTGTGTGCATGTGTGTCCGTACCTTGCTCGTTAAAATGCTACACGCACCATCCAGCATGATGCTGTTGCAAAAGATGTAACTACTTTTGTGTTCCCGTCGTGTTGAGCGTTAGCTGAATAATTCCAGTCCATGTATCCATATTTGGAAAAGGGGGGGGGAGGGGGTGTGAAGTAAATATATATAAAAAAACCCTCAGAGCAAACGTACTCGTGATCTGATGGTCACTGAGGGCGAGTCGCCACTGACTCCAGACTTTGCCTCGGGAGTTAACCTGGACACTGACTCCCCAGTCCCCTGAAGGTGCTTCACTTGAGACTTTAAACCAAGCTCCATCCCCAAAGTCGGAATGCGGCTACCTTAATTGATTGGGGGGGGGGGGGGGAGGGGCGGTCGCATGCACACAAAAGTTCACCATTGTTGAACCTCGGATCCCTAGCAGAGGAAAGACAAAGAACAAGATACCAAGGGTCTTGGTGCAAGTGCATGCACAAACCTTGTGCACGGGTTAGAATCTAACACATTCTTTTTTTTTGTAGAAGAAAAGGCCAACTATGGATGGCACGAACATACCTAGCATGCACCAAGTTCCTTGACTCCTCAAGGAGTGACGGTACAAGTCAGGTCAGGTCAGGTCAGGTCAAGAAGAGCTCTTCAAGCTGATGCTGTGGTGAGTGCTGAGAACTGCCTCAGACTGGTCAAGTTAACGGCAGTGGAGTCGTGACTGCCGAAAATGTTGAAGTTTAGTTCTATTTTCTTCTTGGTTTGTTTGTTTTTTACAGCAGTGTCAGAAAGTTGTGTGTGTTGTCTACTAAACATCATAAAATGTGAACTGATGGTGGTATGTGGTGGTGTGGCGTACTGGTGTGGCGTGTGGACTGATGGTGGTGGCGTGTGGTGTGGTGTGCTTGTGTGTGCTGTGGCGTGCTGGTGTGGTGTGCTTGTGAGTGATTTGTGTGGTGTGATGTGGTGTGGTTGTGTGTGGCGTGCTGGTGTGTGATTTCTGTGGTATGGTGGTGTGCGGTGGTGTGCTGGTGCAGACGGACGAGGTGTACCTGGAGGCGCAGATCCAGAACATCACTCCAGGCCCCATCTACATGGAGCGCGTGTCTCTGGAGCCCTCCCCGCAGTACCTGGCCAAAGAGCTCAACACCTCCGAGGGAAAAGAAGGGTGAGCCTCCGCCTGACCTCACTCAGCCTCCCCGCTTCTCCCGTGGGGATGCCGGGGGCCTGAAAGTATAAATGGCATCCCCACCTTTTGCAAATTCTGTGCTAGGATTGCCCTCTTTTCTATCCCTCTTTTTGTTTCTGCCTTGTTCCTTTTCTTCTTGTCACTTCCTTCTTGTCTGTTTTTCTGCCTTTGTGGTCCATTCGCCTCCTTTTTCCCCCCAGAAAGACTTGAAAGACAATTCTCTCCCACGCCGAAGTCGGATATGCTGGACCTGACTTGTCAGGCGTTTTAACGGCAATGCGACGCTGTTTTGCTCAACTGTTGTTGCTGTCTGAGCGTTCGAAGAAGAAGAAGATTCAGTGCAGTGGAGGCTAATGCAGTGCAGTGAGGTGCCGTGTCGTGTCGTGTCGTGTCGTATCGTTTCGCGTCAAAACACGTTGTATCACGACGTGTTGTACATGCATTACATTGTAACGGACAGCACTTGGCTGGACTGGAGTGTATTGCGTTGTGTTGTGTTGCATTGTTGGCTATACCATTTTCCGTTACTGCAGGTTTCTCTTCATATATTTTTGGACTGCTCTCCCGGGGCAGACTATGCTGCCGTAAGAACAGCCCCACTCATGTGTTTACCCCTGACTGCCAGTGCCTCAGTCTTGATCCCAAGCGAGTGGCTTTTTCCTCATGTTCTCATGGGTGATCGTATGTGTGCAAATCGTTTATTTCACTGAGAATCCTGCTTATGATTTTATCTAAAAGACTAGCATCCAGACCACCTCTCATGAGGTATTGGATAAGGAAGAAATCCGGGTTCAGACTCCTGTGTGTATCACATTGAGGCAACATGCTTGGCTTTGCAGAGGACCAGAACTTAACACTAGATCTGTGTGACATGCACCCAGCATGCATTCTGATCCTTAGAGAATGATGGGCTCCGCCAGGTTCAACTTACCCATGACACACTGCCTGAAAAATTCAGTGCTGTGCCCCAGTGACTCCTGAAGGAGTTAAGGGAGAAGTCAAGTCATGCTGCTTGATGGATGGATTCCAGCTGAAGTGTGGAAGAAGATTTTGCAGATGTTAAGAGTATTGCACTGCTTGCGTTGTCATTCTGTGCTTTGGTGACTTCAACCAGGTTCGTGTCAAAGTGGAAGTTTTTCTCACGACTTGCCCTATTATCCTCATCATCACCACAGTTATCACCATCCTCATCCTTCTCATCATCATCCTTCTCCTTATATCCTCCTCCTCATCACCATCATCATCCTCACCATCACCACCACCATCATCACCATCATCATCATCATCATCCTCCTCACCATCATCAACCTCACCATCATCACCATCATCTTCACCATCCTCCTCCTCCTCCTCCTCCTCCTCCTCCTCCTCACGGTCATCGTGGTCACTGCTGCAGGCGGCTGTACGGGGGCGTGGAGTACTTGTCGGCCAGCGACACGCGGCAGTACCTGTACTGCCTGTCCCCGCGGCCAGAGCTGTACTCGGACAACAAGGTGCTGAAGGGCATCACCAACATCGGCAAGCTGGACATCGTCTGGAAAACCAACATGGGCGAGAAGGGACGCCTGCAGACCAGCCAGCTGCAGAGAGTGGTGCGTGCTGGAAACAGGCAGCACGTTGGGAGTCTGGGAGCATGGAGGACAGGGGGGCATCTTTTGGAGCATAGAGGACAGGGGGGCATTTAGAGGACAGGGGGGCATTTAGAGGACAGGGGGGCATTTAGAGGACAGGGGAGCATTTAGAGCATAGAGGACAGGGGGGGCATTTAGAGGACAGGGGGGCATTTAGAGCATAGAGGACAGGAGGGCATTTAGAGGACAGGGGGCATTTAGAGGACAGGGGGGCATTTAGAGGACAGGGGGGCATTTAGAGCATAGAGGACACGGGGGCATTTAGAGGACAGGGGGGCATTTAGAGGACAGGGGGGCATTTAGAGGACAGGGGGGGCATTTAGAGCATAGAGGACAGGGGGGCATTTAGAGGACAGGGGGGCATTTAGAGGACAGGGGGGCATTTAGAGCATAGAGGACACGGGGCATTTAGAGCATAGAGGACAGGGGGGCATTTAGAGGACAGGGGGGCATTTAGAGCATAGAGGACAGGGGGGCATTTAGAGGACAGGGGGGCATTTAGAGGACAGGGGGGCATTTAGAGGACAGGGGGGCATTTAGAGCATAGAGGACACGGGGCATTTAGAGGACAGGGGGGCATTTAGAGGACAGGGGAGCATTTAGAGCATAGAGGACAGGGGGGCATTTAGAGCATAGAGGACAGGGGGGCATTTAGAGCATAGAGGACAGGGGGGCATTTAGAGCATAGAGGACAGGGGGCATTTAGAGGACAGGGGGGGCATTTAGAGGACAGGGGGGCATTTAGAGGACAGGGGGGCATTTAGAGCATAGAGGACAGGGGGGCATTTAGAGCATAGAGGACAGGGGGGCATTTAGAGGACAGGGGGGCATTTAGAGCATAGAGGACAGGGGGGCATTTAGAGGACAGGGGGGCATTTAGAGCATAGAGGACAGGGGGGCATTTAGAGCATAGAGGACAGGGGGGCATTTAGAGGACAGGGGGGCATTTAGAGCATAGAGGACAGGGGATCTTTTGGAGAATGGAGGACAGGGGTTCTTTTGGAGCATGGAGGACAGTGGGATCATTTGGAGCATAGAGGACAGGGGGTCATTTGGAGCATAGAGGACAGGGGGTCATTTGGAGCATAGAGGACAGGGGGATCATTTGGAGCATTAAGGACAGGGAGATCATTTGGAGCATTAAGGACAGGGGATCTTTTGGAGCATAGAGGACAGGAGGTCATTTGGAGCAAAGAGGACAGGGGGTCATTTGGAGCATAGAGGACAGTGGGATCATTTGGAGCAAAGAGGACAGGGGGATCATTTGGAGCATAGAGGACAGTGGGATCATTTGGAGCATAGAGGACAGGGGGATCATTTTGAACATAGAGGACAGGGGATCTTTTGGAGCATGGAGGACAGGGGATCTTTTGGAGCATAGAGGACAGGGTATCTTTTTGAGCACAGAGGACAGGGGATCTTTCGGAGCACAGAGGACAGGGGGATCTTTTAGAGCATAGAGAACAGGGGATCATTTAGAGCATAGAGGACAGGGGATCATTTAGAGCATAGAGGACAGGGAATCTTTTGGAACATAGAGGACAGGGGTCATTTGGAGCATAGAGGGAAGTCAATCAATCAGTTAAGAGAAAATTTTCAAATAAAGCGTGTAATGTTTTTATTTTTTACAGATGTGTTAGTTTCATTATATATATCGAAAGTTCACTTGACTTTATTAATCAAGATTTCTCTGCAGACTTCATCTACATTTCATGTACACATATGTTGTTGATGACCATTCATAGTTCTGCTGACTATTCTTTCCCAAAGCTAAGTGTGTGTGTGTGTGTGTGTGTGTGTGTGTGTGTGTGTGTGTGTTTGTGTTTGTGTGCGTGTGTGTGTGTGTGTTGTTGTTGTTGTTGTTGTTTTTCCACCAGGCTCCAGGATTTGGAGATATTCGGTTAACAGTGGAGTCCGTTCCAGACACAGTCACCATGGAAACCAACTTCACCATAGTCTGTCGCATCACCAACTGCTGGTGAGATCAACTGATATTTTAATTTTTAGTAGCTGAGTAGGTTTGGTTTTTAGCCATCAGAAAACATTTTGGTTAAAGCTGAGTACCTTTTGGTTTTAGCGAATAGAGAACATTTTCAGTATTAGTGAACACAGTATGGTTTGGTTTAGTGGACAGAGAATATTTTAGCTTTTGCAAAAAGAGTACTTTGGTTTTAGCGAACAGAGAACATTTTAGTTTAAGCTGAGTACTTTTTGGTTTTAGCAAACAGAGAACATTTTAGTTTGAACTGAGTACTTTTTGGTTTTAGCAAACAGAGAACATTTTAGTTTAAGCTGAGTATCTTTTGGTTTTAGCAAACAGAGAACATTTTAGTTTAAGCTGAGTACCTTTTGGTTTTAGCAAACAGAGAACATTTTTAGTTTTAGCGAAGAGAGCATGTTTTGGTTTTAGCAAACAGAGAATATTTTAGCTTTAGCAAAAAGAGTCCTTTGGTTTTAGCAAACAGATAATATTATTTTTAGCTTTAGCAAAAAGAGTCCTTTGGTTTTAGCAAACAGATAATATTTTAGCTTTAGCAAAAAGAGTCCTTTGGTTTTAGCAAACAGAGAACATTGTAGTTTTAGCTGAGTACGTTTTGAGTTTTAGCAAACGAAGAACATTTCAGTTTTAGCTAACCTATTATGTTTTGTTTTTAGCAAAAAACAACAACAAGTTTAGTTGTAGTTAACTGAGAACGTTTTGATTTTTAGCAAACGAAGAACATTTTTGTTGTAGCGAACACAGTACATTTCAATTTTAGCGAACACATTTTGTTTTAGCTTACTGAGTACGCTTGGGTTTTAGTGAACGGAGTACACTTTAGTATTAACTAAAAGAGAACATTTTGGTTGTGTGAGAGAGGTTGTGTTTGCATGTGCCTTCTTATCATCAGTGTGCGCATATATACGTGTGTGTGTTTACTTATCTTATTTATTTATTTTATTATTTTGTATCGAGGATAATGGAATAAGCACTTATGTGCCTTTTTTTACATGTAGTCCCCGTGTGTATGCGGTTTTGTAAATTCCATCGTCTGTTCCCACCGGCACACAATGGCCGACTCTTCCGAAAAGCGGAACAGGATTTAACTTGTGCGCAAGACGTACTGCGTGCGTTCGCACACGGGGCCTCGGTTTATAGTCTCATCCGAAGGACTTTTGGGGGGAGAGTGGAGTCGGCACTGATGTTAACTCCAGGGGAAAATATCCCTCTTGAACGGGAATCAACCAGGATCGTCAGATTGCGAACGCAATGTTCTAACCACTAGGCTATCCCGTCCCCTTTGTGCGTGTGTGTGTGTGTGTGTGTGTGTGTGTGTGTGTGTGTGTGTGTGTGTGTGTGTGTGTGTGTGTGTGTCTGTGTGTGTGTGTGTGAGTGTGTGTGTGTGAGTGTGTGTGTGTGTGTGTGTTATTTATATATGTTTGTCCGTCGTGTCCGACGATGACCTCCAAAACAGCAGAGGAGGCAGCTGCTGTTTTGGAAACTGGGCAGAAATTTGATTATAGTGAAGATGCCTTGCCCACAGTACATCCCCACTCTCTCGGCCAAGTGGGCATAAGGACAGTCAGCGTTGGAGATGTTCTCCAAAGGCCAAACAGCCCCCAGGGCTGCAGCACATAAGGACTGTGCGAGTCAAGCCTCCTAGTCAGAGAGTCATAGTCGATCACTAAAGACTAAGCTGTAAAGTGGAATTCCATGAGTGGGAAAGAAAGCCACTGGTCATACAGCCTCTCACTTTGCTGTTGCCCCCAGCGTCAATGGTTTAATCAAGAACTGTGATAAAGCCCAGGCGCTGTGTGTGTGTACCTCCACCCCTGTGTGTGTGTGTGTGTGTGTGTGTGTGGCAGTGAGCGCAGCATGGACCTGAGCTTGGCACTGCACAACGTCCCGGCCCAGGGAGTGCTGTGGTGCGGAGTGTCCGGCAGACAGCTGGGCAAGCTGCCCCCCAACGAGAGTCTGGACATCCCCCTCACCCTCCTGGCCTTGACCCCTGGCCTGCAGGTCAGTGTCCAGCGTGCGTGCGTGGACAGTACAGTACACACACTGGTCACTGTTTGACGCTGAAGCCTGCAGAGGAAAAGAGAGGCGGTTGCTGCTTGTCAGTGGTCAGGCGTCTGCTGTGACTGAGCTCCTTCAGTTTGAAGCTCGTTTCTTGTTCTCCCCTGTGGGGATGCCGTGAGGTCCTGTCAGTGTCAACTGCATCCCCATCTGGACATTTTGTGCTAGGAGTTCCCTCTTTTCTATCCCTCTCTTTGTGTCTGCCCTTTTCTTCCTTTTTTCCTGTCACTTCTTTCTTGTCTATTTTCTGCCTTCTTGGTCCATTCTCCTGCTTCTTTTTTTCTTCCAGAAAGATTTCAAAGATAACAATTCTCTCCCACGCCAAAGTTGGGTGCGCTTTGCCTGGCTTGTCAGGCGCTTGATGGCATAGCAACGTTTATTTGATCGAATGACAGACAATAGTTCCTGCTTGAGCATTTGACGATGACGACGACAACAATGACGATGATGACGAAGAGGAAGAAGAAGAAGAATCTTTTTTCTCACGAAATGCCGTCACCAACTTTTTTCATGTAAAATATTGCAACAGAATGAAAAGCTCTGATTGCCACAAACTGAACTGATACACTCATGTTGCAGACAATCTCTGATTGCCATAAACTGAAATGATGCACACATGTTGCAGACAATCTCTGATTGCCATAAACTGAACTTATGCACACATGTTGCAGACAATCTCTGATTGCCATAAACTGAAATGATGCATACATGTTGCAGACAATCTCTGGACTTCGCCTCACGGACAACTTTCTGAAGAGGACCTATGAGCACGACGAAATCGCCCAGGTGTTCGTCATCGATCAGGACACCTTCTAGACCAAGGGCTGCAGCAGCTGGAGCAGCGACAGCGTTGGTGGACCATGCAATTGTTGATCAAAGGATCCTTTCTCTGGCGTTTCTGTGATTCCGTGCATGTCTGACAAGGAGGGTGCAATAGGTGTGTCTGAGCTGACCAAGGTGGACAGTTCTTTTCGTTCTGTTGGTATCATAATTCAGTTTAGTGTTGGGAGAAAGAGAATTTGCGAAAAATTTAAAAGGTGAAAAATGTGGAAAAAATGTAGCGTTATTTTGTTTAATCTGCATGTTATCTATAGGAACAAGAAGCAGAGCTGATGGAGTTGTAATTACCTCCCTTTAAGTATGTTTTGTTAAAGATTTTTTTCTTGTAAGAATCTGTTCAAAACAATTTGACAGTCTACATACTCATAAACCTGTCTTCTTGTTGTGTAACTGTCACTGTTTGAGGTGGAAAGATTGTGAAATAAAAGATGTGGTAGTTTTCCTTCCAGCAGCAAAATGAAGGATATGTGTTCACGAGACCTCATTCAGATCATTTGCATATTATCAGAACATCTTGTGACTGAACAGTTGTAAAACTTATCATCTTGTGACTGAACAGTTGTAAAACTTATCATACACCCCCCCCCCCCCCCTCCCCATGCCCCAGAATGCTTTGAAAACAAAAATCACAGATGTTAAAAAGTTCATAGGCTGATGATGATAGACGGTTTTTTTTGGTTTTTTTATCCCGTAACATGTTAGAGGACTGGGGATGTGGGAGACAGTGTGAAATCAGATACTTGTCACATGCAAGGTTATCATTTTGTGAATAAATGATTTCAGTGTGAGAGGCTTTGCCATTCCTGTACTGCAGTTAATTTTGATTTGTCCATGTTCTTTCCATGTGTGAGGCGGGTAATGTTGTCATGATAATTATGATGACAGGTGTGTGTGGGGACAGAGCCACTGCCTGCTCCACATCAAGTAAAGGTTTTTCTTATCACAAAGTGCAGAGTTTTCTGTGGGTGGTCCTTCTTTGTTGTGACTGAGTGCTGTGAGTTGTTTTCCTGGATACTGGAAAGAGGGGAAAGATGGATGTGAGGTGTTTTTCTGGTGCTGCGTGTGTCTGTACTGTTCTCTGGCAGGAAAGGCTGCAGCCACCTTGTAGAGATGCTGGGGGCTCCTTCAGTAGAAACTGCTTTCCTATATTCTGAAAAATCAGTGCCAGAAATTTCTCCCTTTCTATTACACTGTAGTCCTCTCTGTGAGCTTTTTTTTCTGCCTTCCTCTGTATTTTGCTGTCTTTCTACAACTTAAAAAGAAGTCTTTCATTTCAAAGAAAATGGAATAAGCACTCATGTGCTTTTTTACATCCTGCCCCCGTGGGTTTGCAGTTTTATCATCTGTTCTCACCAGCACACAATGGCCTACTTTTCCGAAAAGCGGAACGGGTTTTGACGTGTGCGCAAGGTGTTCTATGTGCGTTCGCACATGGGACCTCGGTTTACAGTCTCATCCACTGGCAAAGTGTAGTTGAAAATGTGTGCCAACAGCAGTGTCCACACTGAAAGGTGTACCAACAACAATGTCCACACTGAAAGGTGTACCAACAACAATGTCCACACTGAAAGGTGTACCAACAACAATGTCCACACTGAAAGGTGTACCAACAGCAGTGTCCACACTGAAAGGTGTACCAACAACAACAATGTCCACACCGAAAGGTATAACAACAGCAGTGTCCACACTGAAAGGTGTAACAACAGCAATGTCTACACTAAAAAGGTGTACCAACAATGTCCACACTGAAAGGTGTACCAACAATGTCCACACTGAAAGGTGTAACAACAGCAATGTCCACACTGAAAGGTGTATCAACAATGTCCACACTGAAAAGTGTAACAACAACAATGTCCACGCTGAAAGGTGTATCAACAACAACAATGTCCACACTGAAAGGTGTACCAACAGCAGTGTCCACACTGAAAGGTGTACCAACAATGTCCACACTGAAAGGTGTACCAACAGCAATGTCCACACTGAAAGGTGTACCAACAGCAATATCCACACTGAAAGGTGTGCCAACAACAATGTCCACACTGAAAGGTGTACCAACAATGTCCACACTGAAAGGTGTGCCAACAATGTCCACACTGAAAGGTGTAACAGCAATGTCCACACTGAAAGGTGTGCCAACAGCAGTGTCCACACTGAAAGGTGTGCCAACAGCAGTGTCCACACTGAAAGGTGTACCAACAGCAGTGTCCACACTGAAAGGTGCACCAACAATGTCCACACTGAAAGGTGTGCCAACAGCAATGTCCACACTGAAAGGTGTACCAACAATGTCCACACTGAAAGGTGTACCAACAATGTCCACACTGAAAGGTGTAACAACAATGTCCACACTGAAAGGTGTGCCAACAGCAGTGTCCCCACTGAAAGGTGTAACAACAATGTCCACACTGAAAGGTGTGCCAACAACAATGTCCACACTGAAAGGTATGCCAACAACAATGTCCACACTGAAAGGTGTGCCAACAACAATGTCCACACTGAAAGGTGTAACAACAGCAATGTCCACACTGTAAGGTGTAACAACAGCAATGTCCACACTGAAAGGTGTGCCAACAACAATGTCCACACTGAAAGGTGTGCCAACAACAATGTCCACACTATAAGGTGTAACAACAGCAATGTCCACACTGAAAGGTGTACCAAAAGCAATGTCCACACTGAAAGGTGTACCAACAACAATGTCCACACTGACAGGTGAAAACAACAGCAGTGTCCACACTGAAAGGTGTACCAACATCAGTGTCCACACTGAAAGGTGTACCAACAGCAATGTCCACACTGAAAGGTGTACCAACAGCAATGTCCACACTGAAAGGTGTGCCAACAGCAGTGTCCACACTGAAAGGTGTACCAACAATGTCCACACTGAAAGGTGTACCAACAATGTCCACACTGAAAGGTGTACCAACAATGTCCACACTGAAAGGTGTGCCAACAATGTCCACACTGAAAGGTGTACCAACAATGTCCACACTGACAGATGAAAACAACAGCAGTGTCCACACTGAAAGGTGTACCAACAGCAGTGTCCACACTGAAAGGTGTAACAACAATGTCCACACTGAAAGGTGTACTAACAATGTCCACACTGAAAGGTGTAGCAACAGCAATGTCCACACTGAAAGGTGTACCAACAGCAATATCCACACTGAAAGGTGTGCCAACAACAATGTCCACACTGAAAGGTGTACCAACAATGTCCACACTGAAAGGTGTGCCAACAATGTCCACACTGAAAGGTGTAACAGCAATGTCCACACTGAAAGGTGTGCCAACAGCAGTGTCCACACTGACAGGTGTAACAACAGCAGTGTCCACACTGAAAGGTGTAACAACAATGTCCACACTGACAGGTGTAACAACAGCAGTGTCCACACTGAAAGGTGTACCAACAATGTCCACACTGAAAGGTGTACCAACAATGTCCACACTGAAAGGTGTAACAGCAATGTCCACACTGAAAGGTGTAACAACAATGTCCACACTGAAAGGTGTAACAACAGCAATGTCCACACTGAAAGGTGTAACAACAATGTCCACACTGAAAGGTGTAACAACAATGTCCACACTGAAAGGTGTAACAACAGCAGTGTCCACACTGAAAGGTGTAACAACAAAGTCCACACTGAAAGGTGTAACAACAATGTCCACACTGAAAGGTGTAACAACAGCAGTGTCCACACTGAAAGGTGTACAACAGCAATGTCCACACTGAAAGGTGTACCAACAACAATGTCCACACTAAAAGGTGTACCAACAGCAATGTCCACACTAAAAGGTGTGGCAACAATGTCCACACTGAAAGTTGGAACAACAGCAGTGAAGGCAAGGCCGGCCATGAAGAGTGTCCTGAGCAGCTGTAGCTTTGAGGGAAAGCTCTACGCTTCAACTCTATTAGAATGACATAAGATTACTGTACAGAGCTGTGGGGAGTGTGCAGGGTTGATGGTCTGTGGCTGGTGGCAGTGAACTGCGCTGGTTTGGGCACGTTCGGCGGAGGGCAGACCACCACATCATGAGAAGAGCAGTGAATTTCGTGGTGGATGGAGGGAAACCAAGGGGAAGGCCTAGCAAAACCTGGGCTGCCTGTATTGCAGTTGATCTTAGAGAAATGGGCATAAATAAGGAGGAAGCTCAAAACAGAGAGATGGAGAAGGTTCATCAATGTCAAACCTCCCCTGGGAGAAACATGACAAAAAAGGAAGAAGAAGATAAGATTACTGTACAGCTAATAGCCCTGCCGCAGTCAGTGCTTCAACAATTCACGAAAAGCAGAAACATACTTTCATCTAAAAACCCGCTTTTCACCCAAACTGAACATAAAAATCTGAATCATGTGAAAATGGAAGGAAAGCGCAAAAAAGGAGTATGACTTAACAAAACAGCACGTTTTTTGTGTGATTCTGGTACATGTAAATGAATAAAAAACATAGAAACTTAGTATAGCTTTCAAATACTGCATCTTGTGTGATGCTGATGTTTCAGGTTGTAGTACACTGTTCCTTCACCTTCTCCTATCCATAGTCTAGAAGACTGTTGTGGCGGCAACAAAGGAATGCACGCTGAACAGATTGCCTCCTTGTGGATGGTGAAATATATGCTGAAGCAAAGTACATTGTGGTTTGTGCCCAAGGGAAACAAAACAAATTCAGAGGTCCATGGTTCACATATGGCTGATAGTCTGAGCACATATCCACTATCTTCTGTGTGGCAACATTCAGTAGGAAAGTACCCTGATAAGCAAATAAACATATGGGCAGCAGACAGGAAAACTGGGTGCTAACATCTTGTCGTTGGGTGCAGTGGCTAACAGCAAACTGGGTGATGCCAACAGGTGAGACAGGTGACCACTCTCAGGAAGGTATCTGCTACAAGAATGCATCACTACACAACGAAACCATTCAGCTCTGTGCGTTCTGTCATCTCCCGATCATGCTTGCTTTTGTTTTGATTTTCATGCTTGATATTTGGTTACAGTGGTCTTGAACAAGAACGATCGAAGGCCCGTGCTCTGTGTTCTTTCTGTCGGAGGAAGAGCAAAGGATTTCAAGCCAAGAAAACTGACCCACAGCTTTCATGCACCACACTTCCAACTCTGCACTCATTTACATTTCTTCCTTTTTTCATACTGGGAATGGGAGGGAAGGGTTTTTAAAATGACAAACGAAGAAGTTGTCACAAATGATACATGATCCAATAATTTAGAAATGACAAACGAATTATCACAAATGATGAATGATGTAAGGATTTATAAATAGAAAACAAAGAAGTTCTCACAAATGATAAATGATCCAAAGGTATAAACATGACAAAGAAAGAAATAACAACAGTTATCACAAATGATAAATAATCCAGGGGATTAAAAATGACAAAGACTATCACAAATGATCTAAGGGTTTAAAAGTGACCAATAAATAATAAAAGTTATGATAAAATTAATGATCTAAGGTTTTAAACATGACAAAGACTCTATCACAAACGATAAATGATCAACCTGTAAGCTCTACTGTCCTGTAATGGCCAGTTGCAAGAGAAAAAAAGAGCAGACGAACTGACCAGCTTGTTAGCCTGTTGTGTTCTGTGGCTTCTCTCCCCTGAAATCAGTTTAAGGTTTTGTGGGGACCTGACTTCTCCCTAACTCCTTGAGGAGTCAGTGGGGCCGGCACTGCACTGACCTGTTCAAGCCCTGTGTCGCGGGCTGGTAGAACCGCAACAGCTTAATTCTTTTTGAGGTCGCAGGATGCATGCTGGGTATGATCATGTCACCCACCATCACTGAACTGCTCTTCTTCCACAAGTGTTCAGGATTTTACTTCATACATGCAGGGGTGTTCTGCGTGTCTTCACACACGGCACCTTGGCATGTGGTCTGCAATGGCAACTCCAAAGAACGAAAAATCCCCTCAAGAGGCTGGAATCTGTACCCTGTTTCCATCAAATAACAAAATCAATCTTCTAGCCACTAGGCTCTCCTGCCCAAACATTTTTTCAATCACCCAGATCAAAGAGAAGTAGATATGCACATTGGAGATGCGGTAATTCCTGTGGTTTATGAGATACAGAAATATGTGCCAAATTAATTATTCATCAACCAGTTGATTGATTGCGGTTTCGTACTGGGAAGAAACTGCAAGTGCCGACTGACTGATTGGTTTTGAATGCTTTATTGGTTTTTAAAAAATGCTTTTGAGAAGCAGACAACTGCCATCTATCTTAGTGCACTGGTTAGCTTTATAGAAGACACTTCAGGTTTATAGAAGACACTTCAGGTTTATAGAAGACACTTCAGGTTTATAGAAGACACTTATAGAAAACACTTCAGGTTTATAGAAGACACTTCAGGTTTATAGAAGACACTTCGGGTTTATAAAAGATACTTATAGAAAACACTTCAGGTTTATAGAAGACACTTCAGGTTTATAGAAGACACTTCAGGGTCAATAATGATGTTTATAGAAGACACTTCGGGGTCAATAATGAGGTTCATAGAAGACACTATTGCGGTCAGTGAGGTCTATGGAAGACCGTTGTTGAAGAGATGTAGTGAGAGTCAGCACTGCAGATAAACATCTCACTCACTCAGTCAGGCCTCACAACGCAACCACTCTTGCTGTCAGGAGGGGACATAGCTGGTGGTGTTCCTGCATTCCTTGGATCAGAGAACAGGTACTACTAAACAACAAAATGGCCTAGCAGCAGTGCAGGGCCCCTCTGGCTGGTGGCTTCATGGCTGCTGACATTGACATGCTCTCTGTGGGATGAAGGCAAGACATGCATGACAAGTCTGGGCATGGATGGAGAGGAGAGGTGGAAACAAGCAGTGAAGGAACAGCAGGACAGGTACGGGGACCCCAAAGATGAGGCAGTAAAACTGAACAACCACAAAAGCCCTGCACTGTACTTCAGTTTACACTTTTACCCCAAAGACGGCATGCAGCCATCTTCACAATGGGCAAAAAAACCGGTCGCGTACATAAAACCACCATTGGTGAACCTGGGATCTCCAGCAGAGGAAGGAGAAGAAGAAAGACAGACTTCGTTCACGCTGAAAGGAACATGAAGACACGCAAACACAGCAACCAACTGGCCAACTGCAATGAAGCCCTGTTGGGGGCAAGATGGTGGCAGGAAAGAGAACGTGTTCCCATGGCTTACAGCCACCAGTCTGGCTGTGGTTTTCTTGTTCCTCGGTTAAGCTGCTAGGTTCACCAATGGTGAGGAGTTTGCGTATCTGACCGTTATTGCCCACCATAAAGGTAACTGCATTCCGACTTCGGGATGTATGCTGGGTATGTTCGTGTTTTTGTTATCCGCCAAACACTGACATGAATTACAGGATTTTATAATGTGCGCGTTTGATTTTATGCATGTGCATACACACGAAGGGAATGAAGGCACTGGCAGGTCTGCACTTAGTTGACCTGGGAGGTCGTTTAAGTCACAGCTTTAATTCACCAGACGCCAACGAGATTCGAACCCATGACCTTACGGACCATGGGATTAAATCGAAAGGTCTTAACCACTCGGTTATAGTATCCGTCAGTCTGGCATATCACAGTGGCAGCTGTGTCTGGAACTGTATCAGGTGACACAATGACGGAAGGCTGTTGGCCAGCATACAAGGTACGATGCTCTGAGAGGAGTAACTCACAACATAAAGATACACATCAGACAACAAAGACATTCGATGAGCTATCAAGATGACCAAAAGGCAACTTGGATTTACACTGTGTCATATTCAAAATAGCATGCAAATGTACAAATCACCTGAAGAACTATACAAATGTATGGAGGCAACTACAACAGTAAAATGACCTCCCCCCCACCCACCCACCCTGATTACTGCTATACAATGCCGGATCTCCTACGATCACATTATACTCAGAAACTGTCAGGAGAATGTCTGCATCCACGGAAAGCAAGGGCAATTGTCTGCAGATGGTGTACACTGTACTATCAGAACAAGGGGGACGTCATCCAGACATGCAGTGTTGCATAGACTGAACAATGAACATACATCCACAATGGCCACACAAGGCTTGAAACAAAACCACCAGTCCTTTTTTTCTCTTTCTTCTGGGACGTAAATGCAGACACGCACATGAAGGATGGTGATCTTCGTCATTAGACCCTCACAGTTTTCCGTGTAGGGAAACAACGTACATCTAGTACTACATGGACACAGGGTGTGGAGGTGTGAGGTCAGAGACTACTAGCTACGCACTGCCCAGCAGCAAACAGAAGTGGTCAGTGTGGAACGTAGGCCCGCAGAGTGCATGAAGGCAACTTCTGCAAAGTGACAGCAGTCTGCCACGTGATAATTATGACTGACTTACACAGTTCATGTGGGGGGGGGGGGGGGGGGGTTCTGATTGACTTACACAGTCCACGAGTCATTGTATGGCTGTCACATGATATGATTGGCTGACACAGACCACGTGTCATTGCATGGCTGTCACATGATATGATTGGCTGACACAGACCACGTGTCATTGCATGGCTGTCACATGATATGATTGGCTGACACAGACCACGTGTCATTGCATGGCTGTCACATGATATGATTGGCTGACACAGTCCACGTGTCATTGAATGGCTGTCACATAATTATTGGCTGACACAGTCCACGTGTTTTTGCATGGTTATCAATCTGTCACATGATATCACTGACTTACACAGTCTATGTGTCATTTATGAACAACTTATACAGTTCATGTGTCATTTATGAACGACTTATACAGTTCATGTGTCATTTATGAACGACATATACAGTTCATGTGTCATTTATGAACGACTTATACAGTTCATGTGTCATTGCCTGGCTATCAGTGTGTCTCATAACATGATTGCCCCACACAGTCCATGTGCCATTGCTTTCTTCTCTCTCCTGTTCTCTCTGCTTCACACGAATCTGTACAAACATCACAGTAGTACACCACTTCACTCAGTGTTTACGGTAAAACAAATCCTATGTCTATTTTTGGTCCACGCACTGCAGTAAACACCACCAGAGCATTCTCTGCCCTGAAGCCGTGCCTTCAACCCTGTGTGATGGAGTAGGCGACACGGTTTTCATAGCAGGCGACACATCCAGTGCAGTGCAGTGCAGCGCAGTGGTCTGGTCGGCTGATGTGAGCTGAGCGCGCTGTCTCCCCAACTCGTGCAGCCTGTGTGGTTCAGCATCACCACTGTTGCACTATTGAAATGCCCACACTGTCTACTCCGCCTCCAGATCACAGGAATGTCTCCTCTTTCCAACAATTTTACATAACCACCGTACCCCTATACACACAACTGTCCGTAACAACACTGTACCTGTGTTCAACTGAAGCCAGAACAAAGCCAGACACTTGCAGCACTTTTGCTTGGTGAAGAACCAGAAAAAAGAACTTGTGATGTATATGAGTGGAAACTGTGACGGTATCAGCGTATCTCTGACCTGTAAATAATAATTATGTTTTATCGCTCAAGAGATCTCCTACCCATTCCATGAATTCACCACGGTATTCAAAAAAGTTGATTCGTACATTGTTGTTTGTTTTTTTCCCTCTTACCAGGAAGGCAGAGACTTGATCGTGTGTATGGTCACCCGTTTTGCAGTGTAGCAACGACAAGCTATGTAGTCTTTAACCCCCAGCTGTACAGTGAGTGATGCAGTGTGAGACAGTGAGCCTGCATCTGTTGGTTCCCTGCAGGAAAACACAGAGACATCACTCCTGGCTGTTGATGACAAAACTGCACCACTCCTCCACAGCAGCCCCCCACCCCTCACCTGACAGAAGCCTGCACATTGCACGTATGATGACTGTCCCTGCATGACGTGCGTGTGGCTGGTGAGGCGTCAGTCAGTCAGTCAGTCAGTCAGGCAGTCAGTCAGTCAGTCACTCAGGCAGTCAGTCAGTCAGTCAGACAGTCAGTCAGTCAGTCAGTCAGTCAGTCAGTCAAGCCTGCAGGACAGACCCTCAGGAAGTCTTTCCCCTGCGTGATGCCCCTGTCTTCAGCTACCTCCTCTGCCCCTGCTTTGTGGAGGCCCGGCCTTGCCCTGCTGCTGGAGTCATCTCCACAGTCTCTGTCTCTGTCCACCTTGCGGACCTTCAACGCTGTGACTTTCCCCCCCTGACCATCAGCCCCTTCAGCCTGCACAGAGTCTGCGTGGCCAGCCTGCACATGATCCCCTGAGTCATCACCGCCGTCTTCACTGGGAGGGTCAGAGAGGGAGTGGCTTCTTGGCAGAATCCTTGTGGACGTTGTCGTCGTCCCTGTTGTTAGAAGAGGGAGTGTGTTCTCTGGCAGAATCCCTGTCTGCCCGCTGGACGTTGTTGTGGTCATTGTCAGCGGCGCTGTCCTCAGCGCTGTGTGTGATGGCCAGCTGTGTGCCCTGCCCTTCAGACAACGCTTCCTGCTCCTTCGCCAGCTGCTGCCATCTCTTCAGGTTCTCCCTGAAACACACACACACACACACATACACATACACACATACACACACACAACACACACAATACACATACACACATACACACATACACAACACACACACACACACACACTAAACACACATACACACACACACACTGCACGTCTGTCAAGCTGCTCTTTGATCCTTTACGTTTACCACGTACAATAACAAAGTTACGTTCATACTGCCTCTCACAACGCGGGTGAGACAAAGAATGCACGTGTTGCCAAAGACATTTATCCTTACCCCCATGCCCTCTGTCAATGAGGAAGAAGAAGGATGCTGGTCGGCCTGCCGGTTCTTATTGTAAACCTTGCACTGACAAGGCGATAAACAATAGCTGCTGGAGGGTTTCTACTGATAAAAAAAGAGAATGGGACCCCTTGCACTCTAAGCACACGCACGGTTGAAATGGCACAGACAAGATCATAGGGTAGGGATATTTACAATCTCTGAACATGAACAGGACAATGGCTGATGCTGGGGGAACACACTGTGGAGAAAGGCAGGGAGGCGGTCACTCACGTGACTCCGGTCAGCATGGGCTCTGTTTCCGGCATGACTTCTGTCAGCAGCTCGTAGCATGGCAGGCAGATGCCCAGGATGAAGCCCACCTGTCACAACATACCACCACCACCACCATAGGCATCATTGTCGTCATATCACATCATCATCACCATCATCATCATCATATCATCATCCCCATCATCGTCATCACCATATTACACCATCGTCATGGTCATAGTCAACATCATCATCATCATCGTTGTCATCGTCATCACCATTTTTATCATCATCATATCATACCATGGTCATCATCACTATGATCACAACGGATATCAGGAACTGTAGATATGGCAACACCCCCTCCCCTCCCCCCCACCCCCTATTCCTGAAAGAATCGCTGCAGCCATTTCAGGTCAGTACCAGACATTTAAAGAGCATGCAGAAGAAGGAGAGCACTTTCAGGGCTTCACCTCCTCCCCCAAATTCCCTAACACGTCACTGGGACTCCCTATGTCATGGGCATATTGAGACTGGCAGAGCCCTACCTCCTGCAGGAAGCATGATGCATGCTGGGTATGTCGGTGCCCTCTCATTGGCCTTAGCTGGCCTACTCTTCACTTCGCTGTCTTGTACAGCAGCAGGGAAAGAGTAAGGACGAATAAAACAGTCACATATAAAAATTTTCAACCGTGTCTGAGTTCTCTCTATTACATTGCACACGTCTGAAATGTATAGGAATGTGTCCATATACTGATGCTTTCATGACTTAGGTAGGATCAGAGCACAGAGGCTGAGGGACAGAGTGGGGCTGGCAAACAGAGATAGGTTAAGGAGAGAGAGAGAGAGAGAGAGAGAGAGAGAGAGAGAGAGAGAGAGAGAGAGAGAGAGAGAGAGAGAGAGAGAGAGAGAGAGAGAGAGAGAGCACAATGACATGACAAATTCTTTTATTTCGAGGATAATGAATAAGCACTCATGTGCCTTTTTACATCCAGTCCCCACCCTTAGGGATATATATGATAATAATATAAAGAAAAAGGCCAATACCAATACACTCACACAGTAAATGGGGAAAATATTCACACACGAACCACCCCCCCCTCCCTAGCAAAAAGTGTGAGAGAGAGAGAAACAGACAGACAGACAAAAAGAAAGAGAGACAGACAGACAGACAGAAAGAGAGAGAGAATGAGAGAGAGAGACAGAGACAGACAGACAGACAGACAGACAGACAGAGAGGCGTTTACCTCAAGCTGCGGCAGTTCGTTCTGTTTGTCCCTGTCCATCATAGGCATGGGGGTCATTCCGTTGGCCTTCTCCTCGTCTCCCTGCCAACCACAACACACACAGGTACTTACAGACAGACAGACAGACAGACAGAATGACAGACAGATAGACAGACAGAATGACAGAAAGATAGACAGACAGATAGACAGGCAGAATGACAGACAGACTGACCAATCCCTGCCATTGACACAGCCCTGTCATGTTGTTAGTCCGTTAAAATCAGTGGTGAAAAGATGTCACAAAAAAGATGTCACAAAAAAGATGTCACACAAAAGATTCATTCACATAACCACACCCCTGTGAAGTTGTCAGTCCTCTCAAATCACATTTGTGAAAAGGCGCCACATAAAAAGACAAAAGGCTCCACATGAAAAAGCTAAAGGACGCCACATAAAAGACTCCTGTACAAGTCCACACCCCTGTGATGTTGTCAAGTATTCATAATTTTAGCTGTGAAAAGACATCACATAAAGGACGTCACAATGTCACATACAATGGAAAAACCATAACTTTCTGGATCTGGATAGGTACTTTGCAATAGCAACATGGTCTTTCCAAGTTTCTTTTTAGAAATGGGTCGGTGGTCTAATGATAACGCGCCTGCCTAGAAAGCGAAAAGTCCAGGTCGGAAGTGTGTGGTGGTTTGATCCCTGTTTGAGCCCCAAACTTTCCCCCCATCCATTAGACCATGAGTGGTGGTCTGAGCGTTAGTCTTTCGGATGAAATGATCAACCGAGGTCCCGTGTATTACATAAAATTGTTCAGCGCACTTAAAAGAACCCATGGCAACAATAGAGTTGTCTCTGGCAAAATTCTGTAGAAAAAAGCCACTCTGATAGGGATACAAATACAAGTGCAGACAAGAAAAAATAAAAAGGGTGGCGCTGTTCTTGTGGCGACGCACTCTCCCTGGGGAGAGCAGCCCGAATTTCACGCAGAGAAATCTACCGTGACTTACAGTGGTATGAAAATAAAAGACATCACATAAAAGACTCATTCACATATCCACAGCCTTGTGTGATACCAGCCTGTCTGTAGTCTTTGTGTCCTTTAGCTGTAGCTTTTTCTACCATGATTTTTGTCCAGTGATGACTCTCTTTGTGCTATCAGATCAGTTCTTTAACGTGCACTAAACGTACCTGCTGCCAAAACTCCTCCATGATGACGTAGACGAGGTCAAGCTGGGTGTCCCAGGGTTTAAACATGGCGCAAAGGTCACAGGCCGTCATGGTGATGCCCATCACAAGGTGTCTGCAAGGACAACGCTACACAAATGAATCATCAGGCGTCTGAAAACACAACGCTTCACAAATGCACTAGTCATCGTTCGTCTTTCACTGCTATCTACCACATTATTTTGCAGGGAACTGCTGAAATGCTTTTCATGGCTGTAAAAACGTCTCTGACTGCCTAAAAGGCCGCATTTTTGCTTTTATTTTTTGCTTATTTCTGTATGTTTTTCATACTTCAAACACACATATATCACTTACAATTGCTCCCCCGCCCCCCCCCCCACCCCCAAAAAAACCCAACCAACCAACCAACCAACCAAACCAAACAAACACTTCTTGTAAAAGAATAGCTCCTGGGCTACAACTCATGCAATTTTGCTTAAATTCAGTATGTTTAAATCGGTTTTTTTAAGAAGAAAAATCACAGATAATATTATAATGTAAGCCCTCATTTCTTTGCCATCTCCTAGCCTCGGAACCTCAATATACAAACGCGCGGTCATCGGCGTAGAAGCACGAGACGTCTTGTGTTCTTGGAGGGCCCAGGTGAGGGATGGCCCATACATACCTGTGTTCTTGGAGGGCCCAGGATGAGACTGTAAGGTGAGGATATAGCATGTACAGACCTGTGTTCCTGGAGGCTACATAATGAGGATATAGCATGTACAGACCCGTGTTCCTGGAGGCTACATAATGAGGATATAGCATGTACAGACCTGTGTTCCTGCAGGTCCCAGGAGAAGCCTGTAAGGTGAGGATATAGCATGTACACACCTGTGTTCCTGGAGGCCACATGATGAAGATATAGCATGTGCATACCTGTGTTCCTGAAGGTTCCAGGAGAAGCCTGTAAGGTGAGGATATAACATGTACATACCTGTGTTCCTGGAGGTCCCAGGAGAAGCCTGTAAGGTGAGGATATAGCATGTACAGACCTGTGTTCCTTGAGGCCACATGATGAGGATATAGCATGTGCATACCTGTGTTCCTGCAGGTCCCATGATGAGGGGATGGCACATACATACAGACCTGTGTTCCTGCACGTCCCAGGAGAAGCCAGTCCTGGCGAGGACCTCCTTCAGACGGGCGTGGTTGGTGAAGAAGAGGGCCAGGTCTGTGGCCAGGATGCTGTGGCGGACGTTGCCCAGCACCTGCTTGTACTCCTCCGACGTCAGGTGCTTGAAGATGTTGTGGCCCTCGTGCTGAATGAAGCACAGAGGTGCAGGTGTGTCAGGTTAAGGCTGGTGGTGTGGGGTCTTCAATCGGGACGGGATAGACAGCTCAGTGGTCAGAGCACTCGCTTTCCCCCAGCTAAGGTTAAGCAGCATCGAGCGTAGTTACTAAGTGGATGGGTAACTGTTTACGTGCCTTGGCTTCAATACAGTCCCCCAGTTCACCCAGCTGTAAATGGGTACCTGCCTTCTTTAGGGTCGGGGAAGGTAAAGGAGCGAGGGAGAGGAGATGGGCGCCGCCATCAATATGCTGGCCCTTTGGAGAAATGATCTCTGATTCCTCGCTCCCTAACGACAAGATACGTTATGGAAACATCTTTATCTTTACCTTGAAATGGTGTGTGTGCGTGCGTGCGTGTGTTGGGGGGGGGGTAAGAAAGCTGGACAGCCAAGGTGAGAGCAATGAACGTGACGACTGAGGTCATGGGTTCCATTCTTCGCTGAGGTGTCTGTTCTGGAGGATTGTTCCTCTGGTGTTGACATTGACTGATACTGACTCCTCTCCAGTCTTCTGTTCTGGAGGATTGTGGTGATGTTCCTTTACAACACAGCATAACATACTACAACACAACACAACACAACACACTACAACACAACACAACACACTATAACACAACACACTTCAACACAACACAACACAACACAGCACAACACAACACAACACAACACAACACACTACAACACACCTGCAGGATGGTGACTGTCTGGTTGAAGTGGTGATGCTCCTTAATGGAGGGGTAATACACCGCTACAACACAATACAACACAATACAACACACTACAACACTACACAACACAACACAACGCAATACAACACAACACACTACAGCACACCTGCAGGATGGTGACTGGTTGAAGTGGTGATGCTCCTTAATGGAGGGGTAATACACCGCTACAATACATCACAACACAATACAACACAACACAACACAACACAATACAACACAACACTACACAACACAACACAACACAACACAACACACTACAACACACCTGCAGGATGGTGACGGTCTGGTTGAAGTGGTGATGCTCCTTAATGGAGGGGCAATACACCGCTACATTACAAACCAACACAACACAACACAACACAATACAACACAACACAACACAACACAGCACAACAGACTACAACACAACACAACACACTACAACACAACACACTACAACACACCTGCAGGATGGTGACGGTCTGGTTGAAGAAGTGATGCTCCTTAATGGAGGGGTACTACACCGCTACATTACAACACATTACACTACAACACTACACAACACAACACTACACAACACAGCACAACAGCACAGCCCTGCTACCTGCAGGATGGTGACGGTCTGGTTGAAGTGGTGATGCTCCATGGTGGAGGTGGAGTACACAGCGGCCAGAGGGGAGGCACTCTTGACCATGAAGCTGTTGGTCTTGCCCCGGTGATCCAGGTCATGGCACAGGCACGCCACAAACAGCGCCAGACACTGACCACACACACACACACACTCACATACACACACACGCACACACACATACTCACACACACACACACACGCACGCGCGCACACACATACACACACACACACTCACACACACACACACACATGCACGCGCGCACACACACACACACACATACGCACATATGCATACACACATGCATGCATGCATGCACGCGCGCGCACACATACACATACTCACACATGTACGCGCGCATACATACACACACACACACATCTTAAAGGTATTCGTCATAGTATTGTATTGCTGATAGGTTGTTTTTGTACCTAGATAGATGGCTTGGTATTTTTTTTTAAAAAAAGGGGGGGGGGGAAGATATTGCTTTGTCAATGTACCATTTCCAAATAAAAAATTAACTTTAACTCTCTCTTTCTCTCACATACGCACACACCTACGCATACTCACACACATATACACACATAAACTCACACACTCACACACACCCCCTCCACAACACACACCCTCTCTCCACACACACACACACACACACCACACACACACACACACACACACACACGGGATAGCCTAGTGGTTAGAACATTGCGCTCGCAATCTAACGACCCGGGTTCGATTCCCGTTCAAGGGGGATATTTTCCCCTGGAGTTAACATCAGTGCAGACTCCACTCTCCCCAAAGTCCTTCCGATGAGACTATAAACCGAGGCCCCGTGTGCGAACGCACGCAGAACATCTTGTGCACACGTTAAATCCTGTTCCGCTTTTCGTAAGAGTAGGCCATTGTGTGCCGGTGGGAACAGATGGCAGAATTTACAAAACCGCATGCACACGGGGACTGGATGTAAAAATGCGCATAAGTGCTTATTCCATTATCCTCGACATAAAAGAATAAAATTAATAAATAAATAAACACACACACATACCCCCCACCCACCCCACACTCCCCCCCCTCACACACTCCCAGACCCACCCCCCACACCCCCACACCCTCCCACCCCCCACACCCTCCCCCCCACACCCTCCCACCCCCACACCCCCCACACCCCCACCCACCCCCTCCCCCACTCACTCCCACCCCCACACCCCACACACCCCCACACCCACACCCCCACACCCTCCCACCCCACCCTACCACCCCACACCCTCCCACCCCCCACACCTCCCACACCCACACTCCCCCCTCCCACACCCACACTCCCCCCCACCACACCCACACCCCCACCCCCCCACAACCCCCCCACACACCCACCCCCACCCACCCCACACTCCCCCTCCCACCCCCCACACTCCCCCCACCCACACCCCCTCCCCCCACACACACACACTCCCACCCCCTCCCACACCCACACTCCCCCCACACCCCCCACACCCCCCAACAAGGCAGGGGTAGTACCTGCAGGTGGGTGAGGTGGTGTGTGCAGGTCTTGAGCAGGGTGTACATGGAATGGGCCACGGAGAAGGCGTGCTCCCAGTTGTGGTAGGGCACGGTGCGGTAGTTCCGCCTGACCGTCAGCGTGAACCGCATCAGGTCCTCCAGGTCGTACCTGCCACAGCACGCCGCGTCACGTCACCTCGCGTCACGTCACGTCGCGTCGCGTCGTCTCACGTCACGTCATCTCGCGTCGCGTCACGTCGCGTCACCTCACGTCGCGTCACGTCGCGTCACGTCATCTCACGTCACGTCACCTCACGTCGCGTCACGTCACCTCACGTCACGTTATCTCACGTCGTCTCACGTCACGTCACCTCGCGTCGCGTCACCTCACGTCACCTCACCTCACGTCACCTCACGTCACGTCACCTCACGTCACGTTGGAGACACTCCCTCACGAAATGAGTCATAGTGCACATGACCCACTTTCCCTGTTTGGAGCCCGCCTTTTTTTCTTTTTGCTTTGTTTTTCTTTCTTTTCTTTTTCTTTTTAGGCAGGTGGGGTGTGGGTTGGGGTGAGGGTCAGGTGGGATGGGTGAAGGTGGGGGGTGGGGTGGGGGTGTGGGTTGGGGTGTGGGTGGGGGGTGGGGGGGTCAGGTTTGTTGATTTTTTAGATTTTTATTGATTATAAAATTGTAAGGCTTTCGACAGAGTATGGCACGAAGGCCTGTGGCAGGTCCTCAGAATGTTTGGCATTGAAGAAGGACTAGTGCAAACCATTCAAGCACTATACAACACCGCAAGCAGTGCAGTCCTTCTGAACAATCAGGTCGGAGACTACTTCAAAACCACAGTTGGGGTCCGACAAGGATGCCTGTTATCTCCAGTCCTGTTTAATCTGTTCTTGGAAAACATTATGAGAGAGACCCTCCATGACTTCCACTCTACCATCTCCATTGGCGGCAGACCCCTCAACAACTTGCGGTTTGCCGATGACATTGACCTCATGGGCGGAAGTAACACAGAGCTGCAAGATCTTACGACCAGACTTGAGAACAGAGCTGGAGCATATGGGATGGAGGTGAGCTCGGAGAAAAGTAAAGTACTTGTGAACAGCACGAGCAACGCCACTGCTAAAATTTACATGAACGGCCAACAACTGAAGGAGATAGACGCTTTTAAATACCTTGGCGCTACACTCACAAAGAACGGGCGATCGACGACAGAAATCAAAGTCAGAATAGCCATGGTAACATCTTCCATGACAAAACTCAGCACTATATGGAAAAGTAAAGAGATCAGTTTCCCAATCAAACTAAAGCTCTACAAAGCCCTAATTCAGACTATCCTGCTGTACGGAAGTGAAACCTGGACATTGACTGCTGAAACAGCAAAGCGAATCCAGCCATTTGAAACAAAATGCCATAGAAAACTGCTGAGCATATCCTGGAGAGAACGAAAGACCAATGAATTTGTCAAGAGTCAAATAACACGGCTGGCAGGTCCACAGGAACCCCTTCTCACCATCGTCAAGAAGAAAAAGCTGACATGGTTCGGCCACGTCACCCGCCACAACACTCTGCCAAAAACAGTACTGCAGGGAACACTGGAAGGTGGCAGAAAGAGGGGAAGACAGAACAAGTCATGGATGGACAACATCAGAGAATGGACCAGGATGAATGACTCGGCACTACTGCGCAGAGCCGAGAACCAAGATGGATGGAGGAGGCTTTCCACGGCATCGTCTTTCGTGTCTCCCTCACGACCGCCAAGGTCACGGGTCTGATGATGATGATGATGAAAATTGTAAGCTTGTGTGAGTGTGTGTGTGTTAGTGGTTTAGTGTGTGTGTGTGTGTGTGTGTGTGTGTGTGTGTGTGTGTGTGTGTGTGTGTGTGTGTGTGTGTGTGTGTGTGTGTGTGTGTGTGTTAGTGTTTGTGCGTGTATTAGTGTTAGTATTAGTATTTGTGTGTGTGTGTGAGTGTGTGTATGTGCGTATGTGTGTGTATGTTTTTGAAATTTTATTTTATTTTATTCTTTTATATCGAGGATAATGGAATAAGCACTTATGTGCTTTTTTTTTTACATCCACTCCCCGTGTGTATGCGGTTTTGTAAATTGTGTGTGAGTGTGTGTTGCCTTGTGCTGAAGTATCAAGACGTACTTTCATTTCCTTTTGCTATTTTTCCATTTTTCCATTTCATTTTTTTTTTTTTGGTTCCTCGGCTAGAGCTCCGAGATTCATCAAAGGTGAGATTTACGCGTATGTGACTGTCACCCTCCCCTCCCTCTACAATTTAGGTAGCCGCATTCCGACTTCGGGGATCCTTTTGCCTTTAAAAACGCGTGTAAAAAAAGCACCTAAGTCTTCACCACGACCACCTATTTCAATTCTTTTTTTTTAATTGTCAATTTCCCATTTTGTCACAGAAATGTAACATTTCCATTTATTATAAATTTTCACAAAGTTTTGACCCATTTTTAATGAGTTTTTTGTATTATAAAGCCTTTCGATTACACGTCGATATCATGTTAACAAGTAAACATTGACATCCGGCGCAAAACGACTCATTGTGGGGGGGGGGGGGGGAGGGTCACACTTGACATCACTTCTCTCCCAGCTGGCTGCAAAGTCTTCAGTGGTTCCCGAACCCTCGGCTAGACTGCGGGATAGCCAAGGACTGGGAGGAGACAAGGACTGGGAGGAGACAGAGACAAGGACTGGGAGGAGACAGAGACAAGGACTGGGAGGAGACAGAGACAAGGACTGGGAGGAGACAAGGACTGGGAGGAGACAGAGACAAGGACTGGGAGGAGACAGAGACAAGGACTGGGAGGAGACAAGGACTGGGAGGAGACAGAGACAAGGACTGGGAGGAGACAGAGACAAGGACTGGGAGGAGACAGAGACAAGGACTGGGAGGAGACAAGGACTGGGGGGAGACAGAGACAAGGACTGGGAGGAGACAGAGACTGGGAGGAGACAGAGCCAAGGACTGGGAGGAGACAGAGACAAGGACTGGGAGGAGACAAGGACTAGGAGGAGACAAGGACTGGGAGGAGACAAGGACTAGGAGGAGACAAGGACACCCTCCCTTCCTTCAGCAGTTGTGGCAGGTACTGCTGCTCTGGTGTTTTCAGACCCTGTGCTGGCCATGTGGGAACAGTGGAACACGATGGAGTTCATTCATTCATTCATTCCTTTACTTGTTCGTTCGTTTGTTCGTTCATTCATTCATTTACTCGTTCGTTCGTTCGTTCATTCATGAATTCATTCTTTATTTCTTTTCTTTTCTTTCTTCCTTTCTGTCTGTCTGTCTTTTTTCTATTTTTCCTTCTTTCTTTCATTTCGAATATCATATTAATGGAATAAGCGCTCATGTGCTTTTTCTTTTAACATCCAGACCTCACGTGCATGCTGCTTTTGTCAATTTTGTCATCCATTCTCATTGGCACACAATAGCCTACTCTTCTGATACGTGACACAGGTTTTAGCGGGCGCGCATGACGTTCTGTGTGCGGTCACACACGGGACGTCGGTTTATAGTCTCCTGC
>CM054140.1:4962804-4965304 GCA_028751875.1 Rapana venosa
ATTTGACTGAAGAGGTCCCGGAACATGAAGAGCACGTACAGGGGCTTCCGGTCTGTCTCCACACTCCACGGGGAAAACGTGTAACTGGAAGTCAACCAGGACGATAGTGGATGGTAGTAACAACAACAAAAACAACAAGAGTAATACTGTGATGATGAGGAGGATTATGATAATCATTATCATCATCATATCACCATCATGATAATGGAAATGATGATAATCATCATAATGATAAGGAAAGGAAGATGGAGGAAGTGGGGAGGAAGAAAGGGGGAAAGGAGGATATCAAAGATAACTAAGGTAGTATTAAAAGTGTGATATATGTATATTATAGTAATAGCTATGACACGAATATCGAAGCATACTGATCAATCCATATCAAAGTCATCGAATATCAAAGCATACTGATCAATCAATATCAATGTCATGGATTATCAAAGCATACTGATCAATCAACGTCAAAGATATCGAATATCAATGCATACTGATCAATAAATATCAAAGTTATCGAATATCAATGCATACTGATCAATCAATATCAAAGTTATCGAATATAAAAGTATACTGATCAATCAATATCAAAGTTATCGTCATCATCATCGATGTCACAGCTACCAACAACACTGGGACTCACTCTGTGATGGCCGGGATGTGTTCAGGCACAGGGAGTGCCCGCAGATGGTTGAGCTCCTCCTCAGTGGCCTGACTGTGGTAAGACAGCACCTCCAGGGCCACGCGGTACTTCTGCTCTGAACGCCGAATCTTGTCATACAGCTGAGGATCAGACATCACTGCATCATCACATCACCACCTGACATCACTGCATCATCAAGTCACCACATGACATCACTGCATCATCACATCACCACCTGACATCACTGCATCATCACATCACCACCTGACATCACTGCATCATCATATCACCACCTGATATCACTGTATCATCACATCACCAACTGACATCAATCAAAGCATCAAATTAATCAACACGTCAAAACAACAAATTACCAAATCAAGCCATATATATATATATATATATATATGTTTATGAGTGTGTGAATTAGTATAAAGGATATAGAAAAAAGGAACATTCAATTAACATGGCAAGACAGACAGACAGACAGACAGACGTAGAGAGAGGGGGAGGGGTGATAACGATGGTAATGAATCAAAATCAGACACAACCCCCCTGTCCTTCAATGCCCATACTGCCAGTCTAGATATATATACCACCCACCTTGTTAGGAAAAAGTCAGAATCATGAAACTAAACAATCAACAAAAATCCTCACCAACCAACCATCTTCCTAACTTACTTGCCCACTCATACGACCAACCAACCAACCAAAGGACTAGCCAACCAATCAACAAGCCAATCATTCAGCCAAAACAATAACTAATCATGTAACCATGAAACCAAGCAGCCACACAACCAATCAAACAATGAGATATCCAACTTACCGCTTACCCACCCACCCAGCCAAATCTATAGCCAATTAGTCAGCCAATAACCAAACCAGCCAAACTGCAAATCAATCAGCCAACCACACCTGCAAAGCCAAAGCTCAAACCAATTCACCAACCAACCACCAGCCACCAAATAGCACCCCCCCTTACCCCCCCCCCCCCCACCCCCCCAGGCCAGTCTGCAGAATGTCAGAGGCAGAGTGACAGAGCCAGACCTTGGCGTGGTGCAGCGCCAGCCCACAATAGACAGCGAAGGTTTCAAAGGACTCCTCGTCCGTGCGTGTGAAGGTGCCCGACCTCTTGTTCACCATCTGCACCACTCCGATCACGCTGCAACAGGCAGGGGCGTTTAGCAACAAAAAGGGAAACGACTTTTTTGTTTGATTGTTTTGGTTGTACTACAGTCCCAGGGGAGATATCGGATTTAGGGACTGTGGTAACGGCGGGTCATCCCACTTTGGCGCAGAGGGCCACCCTAAAAAAAGAAGTACAATTCTTGTTGAAGCGATGCCTTGCTATGCAAGTAGCTATTTATGGGTAAATGATGTACACACAGTGGGTATTTATAAAGGATTGGGAAATGCTGCAACACTGGGAATTTAGCAACGATGGGAAAAACGATGTAACACGCAGGGTGGACTTATCAAGGATTGGGAAAAAATTATTAAGGATTGGGAAAACGCTGTAACACACAGTGGGGACTTATCAAGGATGAAAGATCACTGCAACTAAGGATAGGGAAAAACACCATAACACAGAGTAGGGTTTATTTCAGGATAGGAAAAACCTGTAATATACAGTAGGTATTCATCAAGAATTGGGAAAATGCTGCAACATACTGTGAGGATTTATCAAGGATTGGAAAAATGCTGCAACATACTGTGAGGATTTATCAAGGAATTGGTGCAACAAACACTGGGCATTATTATCAAGGCTCGGCAAAACTCTATCACACAGCAGAGATTTATTAAGTATAGAGGACAGGCTGTAACATACAGTGGGCATTTAGCAAGGATTGTCAAATTGCTGTAATA
>CM054140.1:4972804-4982804 GCA_028751875.1 Rapana venosa
TTCGTATGAGACTATAAACCGAGACCCCGTGTGCGAACGCACGCAGAACATCTTGCGCACACGTTAAATCCTGTTCCGCTTTTCGTAAGAGTAGGCCATTGTGTGCCGGTGGGAACAGATGACAGAATTTACAAAACCGCATACACACGGGGACTGGATGTAAAAAGCACGTTAGTGCTTATTCCATTATCCTCGATATAAAATAATAAAATTAAAATAAAATAAAAACAGACACAGACACCACACAAGACACACCACACATACACACACACAGACACACACACACAAACAGACACACACACACACACACACACACACACACACACACACAGACACACACACACAACACACACACACACCACACACACACCGCACACACCTAGAACGGTTGCCACAGGCATCACAGACAGGCATGGCCAGGACGGAGGAGATCCTCATCTTGCTGACCTCGCCACTGCTGCCGCAGCCCACACCCCCTGGAAACCGAGTGTCCTGCAACACAGGTGTCATGTCACAATAACACAGGTGTCACAATAACACAGGTGTCACCACAACACAGGTGTCACAATAACAGACAGGAGTGGAGAACATTTGTTGCTGCCCTACGTGACAATAAGGCACACAGGCATTGATGATGATGATGATGATGATGATGATGATGATGATGATGATGATGATGATGATGATGTCACAATAGCAACACAGGTGTCACCACAACACAGGTGTCACAGCAACACAGGTGTCACCACAACACAGGTGTCACAATAACACAGGTGTCACCACAACACAGGTGTCACAATAACACAGGTGTCACCACAACACAGGTGTCACCACCACACAGGTGTCACCACAACACAGGTGTCACCACAACACAGGTGTCACCACCACACAGGTGTCACCACCACACAGGTGTCACAATAACACAGGTGTCACCACAACACAGGTGTCACAATAACACAGGTGTCACAATAACACAGGTGTCACCACCACACAGGTGTCACCACAACACAGGTGTCACAATAACAACACAGGTGTCACAATAACACAGGTGTCACCACAACACAGGTGTCACCACAACACAGGTGTCACCACACCACAGGTGTCACCACAACACAGGTGTCACAATAACAACACAGGTGTCACAATAACACAGGTGTCACCACAACACAGGTGTCACCACAACACAGGTGTCACCACAACACAGGTGTCATGTCACAACAACACAGGTGTCACAACAACACAGGTGTCACCATAACACAGGTGTCACCACAACACAGGTGTCACCACACCACAGGTGTCATGTCACCACAACACAGGTGTCACCACAACACAGGTGTCATGTCACCACACCACAGGTGTCACCACACCACAGGTGTCACCACACCACAGGTGTCACCACAACACAGGTGTCATGTCACCACAACACAGGTGTCACCACAACACAGGTGTCATGTCACAACAAGGCAGGTGTCACCACAAAACAAGTGTCACGTCACAACACAGGTGTGACCACCTTTAGTGCAACACCAACTTCACCTGTGTTTCTTACAATCATACTGTCTATCATTGAGTCGTCTGCATAAGCCAGTGTGATCTGCGTTTTCAGCAGGCCTACTCAAAGTAGGGGACGGGATAGACAGCTCAGTGCTCAGAGCACTTTCTTTCCCCCAGCTAAGGTTAAGCAGCATCGAGCGGGGTTACCAAGTAGATGGGTGACCGTTTGCACGCCTTGGTTTCAGTATAGTCCCCCAGTTCACCCAGCTGTAAATGGGTGCCTGCCCTCCTTAGGGTCAGGGAAGGTAAAGCAGCGAGGGAGAGGAGATGGGTGCCGCCCTCAATATGCTGGCCCCTAGAGAAGCTGAGGTCTCTGATGCCTCGCTCCCCAACGGCCATGTAGGTTATGGGTGATCTTTACCTTTACTGAAGGTGACTTTGACTTTTTGACTGCTACTGCCATGGCGTGACTGCTTGAGGAGTGCCAGCACTGCATGCATAGTGTGATCATGACTGTTTGGCAGAGACATTGCGGCAGGCGGCAGGCAGGCACTCTTTACACTGCTCCACTCTCATACATAATAAACCACCATCATATTGATCATCATTTCTATGCTGATGACACTCAGCTTCAATGTAGCAATACCCTTGAAAATCTGCCTTCCCTCCTGACAAATATGGCCCACTGCCTTCTAGACATTCAAAACTGGATGACTCAAAATAAGTTACAGCTAAATGCCGATAAAACGGAAGCCATGCTCATGGGGACCAAACATAAACTTTCCTCCATCACAACGACTTCAGTGGAATTCAGCAATACGTCGGTTCCTCTGTCCAGCTCTGTGAAATATCTAGGTGTGGTTCTTGACAACACACTCTCTATGAAAAAATTCATCACCCAGACCTGCCAGTCTTGCTACTATCAATTACGGCGTATAAGTGCAATTCGCAAGTATCTGTCTACTGAAGCAACATCCAAACTTGTCACATCTCTCATTCTCTCCCGACTGGACTACTGTAATTCTCTCTTGGCTGGTTTGCCGGCATCATCCATCTACTCCCTTCAACGCATACAAAACTCTGCAGCTCGACTGGTCCTTAGAAAGAAAAAATCTGAACACATCACTCCTCTTTTGCGATCTCTTCACTGGCTGCCTGTCTCACAAAGAATAAAGTATAAGATTAATACCCTTTGTTTCAAATGTCTCCACAAATCTGCACCTTCTTATCTCTGTAACTGTCTTCACCTGTACACTCCGTCCCGCTCCCTTCGTTCATCTGTAGATGCCTTGTGCTTTCGGACACCCAGATTTAAACAAACCACTGTTGGCCGTCGCTCTTTCTCTGTTTCCGGTCCCTCCACATGGAACGACCTCCCTCTTCCACTTCGCCAAAAGCCTTCATTTGATTCTTTCAAATCTAGCCTCAAAACGCACTTATACTCTACTCGAGATCTTCCCCTGTTATCTGTTCCTACTTCTCAATAGCTGCCTTCACCTCCACCACCCCCACCTAAGTGTGTTGTGTATATAAATTTGATATTTGTTTATCTTGATATTTATGGCTGGTTGCATGCGTGTGGATGATTTGAATGCAAGCGCTTTGATTTGTTTACTTTGCAAGATTCAGCGCTATATAAATTCCATACATTATTATTATTATTTTTATTATAGAGTGCTGCTGTGCGTCACTGCCTGTTTCTGAGCGAGGCAAACACCAGTCATTCCGTGTCGGAAACTGCTGACGGTAATGCAAGTGTACCCTGAAGATGGTGCTTGTATCTGTGGTAACGCAAGTGTACCCTGAAGATGGTGCTTGTATCTGTGGTAATGCAAGTGTACCCTGAAGATGGTGTTTGTATCTGTGGTAATGCAAGTGTACCCTGAAGATGGTGTTTGTATCTGTGGTAATGCAAGTGTACCCTGAAGATGGTGCTTGTATCTGTGGTAATGCAAGTGTACCCTGAAGATGGTGTTTGTATCTGTGGTAATGCAAGTGTACCCTGAAGATGGTGCTTGTATCTGTGGTAATGCAAGTGTACCCTGAAGATGGTGTTTGTATCTGTGGTAATGCAAGTGTACCCTGAAGATGGTGCTTGTATCTGTGGTAACGCAAGTGTACCCTGAAGATGGTGTTTGTATCTGTGGTAACGCAAGTGTACCCTGAAGATGGTGCTTGTATCTGTGTTTGTATCTGTGGTAACGCAAGTGTACCCTGAAGATGGTGCTTGTATCTGTGTTTGTATCTGTGGTAACGCAAGTGTACCCTGGAGATGGTGCTTGTATCTGTGGTAATGCAAGTGTACCCTGAAGATGGTGCTTGTATCTGTGTTTGTATCTGTGGTAACGCAAGTGTACCCTGGAGATGGTGCTTGTATCTGTGTTTGTATCTGTGGTAACGCAAGTGTACCCTGAAGATGGTGCTTGTATCTGTGTTTGTATCTGTGGTAACGCAAGTGTACCCTGGAGTGGTGTTTGTATCTGCGTTGTTTATGTCTTTCTTCTGCGTGTTTCCTCGTTGTTGTGTTGTTGTTGAGGGGGGGGGGGGGGGGGAAGGGAAGGGGGGAGGGGAAGGTTAGCTGTTTTTTTACCTTTGTTTTTGGTTTTTGTACTGTGGTTTGTTTGGGGGGTTTTTTGGGGGCGGGGTGCCTTTTTGCTTTGTTCAGTTTTTTATTTGTTTGTTTGTTGTTTTATTGTTGTTTGTTTGTTGTTGTTTGTTTTTGTTTTTTGGTTTTGTGGGGGGTCTGTATATTCATTTATCCTTGAAGTCGGAATACGGCTACCTTCACGCTGGGCTAAAAGAGTGACATAAGCAAAACTTCATCATTGGTGAACCTCGGAGCTCTAGCCGAGGAACGGGAAAACTGTATTCCTTTGTTTATTCTTTGGTTAGTTGGTACTGGGCTTTTTTTTATCGTTCCTCAGGTAGAACTTCGAGGTTCACCAATGGTGAGACTATTGCCTATGCGCCCGGTATTTTTGCCCCTACCCCCCACCCCCTTCTCACCCCCCCCTCCTTCTCACCCCCCCCCCTCACACCCCCCCCCCCCACCCCCGCCTGGAAGGTAGCCACACTCCAACTTAGGGATGGTAGGTTTTAATGTTCCTTTGAAAGGTTCTTGCGGGCCAAGTTACTTTTAAACTTTTGACCTTTCACCTCAAAGCTTAAAGAAATTTATTCTCTGTGCCTCTGAAAAAAAAAAATTTTTAAGTTTAAATCCAACATGTCAATTCTGTCACCCTGATTGCCACAACTATTCCCTCCTTACCGCGGTATGACTTTTGAACTTGACCCAACAACCCTGCATATTTTAACAGGGGTCACAGTCACCATAACCAATCAGCGTGCAGTATTTTGATGACGACACGGACTTGAACGCAGGAGGAAAAGCCCTCTGATGCTTAACCGATGTTTTATGTATACACATGGCGGGGCCTTTTGTCGTGAATACGGGGTGGACGTTAGCGCTGCTTGGACGAAAAGAGTCAGGAAGGTTGAATGGTGCACATGCGAGAGAGAGAAAGAGGATGAGGAGGGGGGGGGGGGGGGGGGGAGGAGGAGGAGGAGAGGGGGGGGGGGGGGAGAGAGAGAGAGAGAGAGAGAGAGAGAGAGAGAGAGAGAGAGAGAGAGAGAGAGAGAGAGAGAGAGAGAGATGGGTATTTTGCTTAGGTGCTTTTTTCTGCATCCTGTTTTTGTCGGTTGTGCTTTTTCTGTCCCTTTTTTGTGTAATGTTTGAGTTTTTCTGTCTTGTAAATGGCGCTCTACTCGCCTGTCTCTCTCATTAGAAATGGCACCATACTCCCTACACCTCTCACTACACTTAATGGCACTATGCTCCATACTCCTTAGAAATGGCACTATACTCTCCCACAACTCTTACTATAAATGGCACTATCCTCCCCGGCCACACCTCTCTCTATAAATGGCACTATCCTCCCCGGCCACACCTCTCTCTATAAATGGCACTATACTCCCCGGTCACACCTCTCTCTATAAATGGCACTATCCTCCCCGGCCACACCTCTCTCTACAAATGGCACTATACTCCCCCACAATCCTCACTAAAAATGACACTATACTCCCCATACCTCTCACGATTAAATTGCAATACACTCCCCCCAAACCTCTCAATATAAATGGCACAACACTCCCCCACACCTCTCACTATAAATGGCACGACACTCCCCCACACCTCTCATTATAAATTACACTACACCTCCCCCCCCACACACACACACACACCTTTCATTATAAATGGCACAACACTCCACCCTCCACCCTCCTCTCACCCCAACTTTCTGACCTCTCTCCCCCCCCCCCCCCTCCTTGAGAAGTAATGGTGGCACTGCACTGATGTCTTCAGGCAGTGTGAAGGGCAAGAAGAGCCTTGCGGAGTTTATTCCTCTTCAGGTGACAGGCTGCATGCTGGGTATAGTTGTGTCAGCCATCCTCTTTGCCTACTCTTCAAAGAAACACAGATAATCTTCAGACGCGTGCGTACAATATTCTGTGTGTGCATTCGTACGCGGCATCCCAGTGTCTGATCTCTTCTAAAAGACTTTGTGGGGAGTGGAGTCAGTGCCAACATTCCCTTTGTTCCATGGGAAAAGTCTCCAGGATTGGGCAGCTATAGAAGGCTATAACAATACCACACCCACCCACCCACACACACACACACACACACACTACACCCCCCCCCACACACACACACACACACGCACACACATACCTTGGACAGGTCAGACACGTTGACTGGTTCTCCAGTGCTGACAACGTGGGCAGCCACTGTATCTGACTGCCCCAGTGTTTGGGAATGCTCTTCCTTTCCATCTTCACCCACAGCGCTGGCCACGTGTCGAATGTTCTGCATGAACAGCACCAGACGCGTTACACTTCTGTATAGCTAGCTGGTTGCCATTTGGGAGTTAACTGGGAACATTATCACTGGAACACTTGAGAGTATAGACATACGCCATCTGAGAGGGTGGCTATATATATGTGTGTGGGTGATGTATCCAAAAATAATCCTGGATGAATTTTTAAAAAATAATTACATTCTATCAACAGCACACAAAGGTTATGCCCCATATATGTCAGACTTGCTTGTAAGCTTCAGAGAGTTTTTATTAATAAAAAAAATAAGTATTAAGCACGCTCATCAACCACCTCCACCCTTCTCTCTCTCTCTCTCTCTCTCTCTCTCTCTCTCTCTCTCTCTCTCTCTCTCTCTCTCTCTCTTTCTTCTTTGAGAATGGTCTAGTGGGGGGGGGGGGGGGGGAGTGTTACTGAGTTAGAGCTTGAAGTTCACCACAACTGAGATTTTGGCGTATGCAACCGTTTTTGCCCACCATGAAGTTAGCCACATTCCGACTTCAGGGATGGTCTGGTATAATACTTATCCTTGGCATAAAACAATACAGACACTAAGCAAGGTACGTGTGCAACAATGAGCACACAATATGCCAAGTTAAAAACCCACAGAAACAAAGCACAATGATTATGCCAAGCTAAAACCCACACAGTAACAGCACACACTATGCTAATTTGATAACCTAAAGTAACAGCAAAGAGGATGGACTGGTTGGGGTGTTTCTTTGGCAACACCAAGTAGTAATCAATCTCTCTCTCTCTCTCTCTCTCTCTCTCTCTCTCTCTCTCTCTCTCTATATATATATATATATATATATATTATATATATATATATATATGTATATTCGGTGACAAAGATGCAAAAGTAGCGCTGCATTGTGGACATAAGCATGATCTGTTAAAGAAGCTGGAAAGCTGCCAGCAGTCCACATCTCACTCACTGACGTCTGAGAACTACTGTGCAATACCATGCAGTGCAGTAAACCGCAGCGCAATGTACTTTAGTATGAGAGTGCCATGCTACTGTGATGGGCTGGTAATAAAATTACCTCCCGTTGGAGCAGAGAACAAGCACAACGCTGTGTTTCTAAATTGGGAGACACCAGCGAATTGTGCAGGCTCTTCCGCCTGCATGATGAAATGTAAAAGTAATACTGCCCGTGTTTGGTTGTTGGCACAGAGATGAGAAGTATATATATATATATATATATATATATATGTGTATGTATGTATGTACCCAGTTAAAATTCAGCTTCAATTTCTTTACTCTCTTGTTAATTGTTGGGCACATCCTAAAGAGCATCTCGCCATTTCTACGTTACTGTCGGTTGGGTGCAGACCGTGGGTCAATACGATAATAATAGCGAGCAATTCATTACCTAATTTTGAAAAACCAACAGCCTTACCTCTTTCTTTTCATCCACTGTGTAGAAATGGTACCCATCTGCTGAAATAGCTGCAAGGAAAAGAGAAGTCGACACATGAAGCAATCAGTCTGGTCTTTAAAAATAATGATCTAAATAAAAATGAGTCTGTTATTCATTAAAAAGATTTCTGATTTGATAACACTATAAAAAAAACCCAACCAGATGGATATGCCTAGATGAATATTGATGGGTGGATATGTACCATTTGGAATACTGTATTACCTCAATAATCAGAGAAATTTAAACATTGGAATGCAATAGATAGATGCCTGAAAAGACAGGTGTTGTACAAATATTAAAAGAATATACATGCATGTATGTCTGTAGGAAGGTAGCACTGTATGATACTGTGCTGTATTATACTGTATTGTTTAAAATACTGTAGTGTGTGTGTGTGCGTGTGTGTACGGACCAGAGGCGACACAGGCAGACAACTGCAGCAGAACGGGCAGCTTGCTGTGCTGGGCTTCGCTTCTCTCCCTTGACAGCTCCCGCAGTAGCTTCCCTTTGCTGGACTGGATTCGGGACTACACACACACACACACACACACAAGATGTCAAAGATCGTTAACGTGCATATTTTATCTTCTGCGTGTGTATATACACCAAAAGAATGAATGCACTGGCAGGTCTGCGCTTGAAGTTGACCTGGAAGATTGTAAAAATCCTTATCCTTGATTATCAGATACCCCTGGGATTCGAACCCACGACTTCATGGACCCAAGGGATTGAAGTCGAACAGTCTTGACCATCCGGCTACAGCGTCCCTCGACTGCTATTTCCACTGCAGGAGTACCCAGCATCCCAGCGAGAGAGAGAGAGAGAGAGAGAGAGAGAGAGAGGGAGAGAGAGAGAGAGAGACAGAGACAGAGAGACAGAGAGAAAGACACAGAGAGAGAGACAGAGAGAGACAGAGACAGACAGAGAGAGAGACAGAGAGAGAGACAGAGACACAGAGAGAGAGAGACAGAGACAGAGACAGAGAGAGAGAGCTGGTGGCGGTAGGATAGGATGTCTGCAGGGTTAACCAGCATTGACGTCACTGTGTCGTGCAGCATCATATAATTGTCTCCCAACACTGATTCTCTAGGACTTCTCCCTTAACTCCTTGAGAAGTCGTTGGGGGTGCTGCACTGAAGTGTTCAGGCCGTGTGTTACGGGCAGGTTCAACTTTGGCGGAGTCCGTTCCTCTTCTAGGTAGCAGGGTGCATGCTGGGTATGTTCATGTTGTCCATGCTACTAGGCACAGCTGATTTGTTTTGTTTTGTTTTTGTTTAACAAAAAGTGGGTGAGGTTTTAACACATCTGCAGGATATTCTGCAAGCCTTCACACACGGAATCTCATCTGAAGAACTTTGTGGAGAGTGGAGTCAGACGTCATATCAACTTCAGGAGGTAGGAGTGGGAGGGAGGGACCTCCCTGAAAAACCACCTTTCTGAAGACTCGAACCCAACTTACTCACTACCAGATGACGAGTTGGACGAACGCTTTAACCACTCGGCCACCCCCACCCCCTCCCCCCTTCCTCGCTGTGGACAGACAGGTGACTACCAAAACACGCCTTATCATATAACTCCCAGCACACACGAACATGCCGACACGGGATGGCGCGGCTGACAGGCTGAAAATGGGCCCCTGTGACAATGGCTTTAGGAGGCCTGACAGAGGGCCTGCTCTAGTACAGCGGCTGTCTTTATACCGCTGCTGATGATTGACGTGGAGTCTGTTGATTGCTATGTAATTGCCCTTCATGGGATGATTAAAGTGTTTTTGACTTTGACTTTTGACTTTGCCACAGCTGCTGACTGACTGCATGGAGACCACAGGGTCTGAACGAGGACTACCACACACACTCACACACACACACACACACACACACACACACACACACAGACAGACACACACACACACACACAGACACACACACAGACAGAGACACAGACACACACACAGAGACACAGACACACACAGACACACACACACACATACAGACAGACACACACACAGACAGAGACACACTTACACACACACAGACACACAAACAGACACACACACACACAGACGCACAGACAAGGACACAAACACACACACACACAGACACACACACAGACACACACACACAGACACACACACACAGACAGACACACACACACAGACACACACACAGACACAGACAGACAGACATACACACACACAGAGACACAGACAC
>CM054140.1:4985304-5007804 GCA_028751875.1 Rapana venosa
AAATCAATCCATTCAACCTTCCACACAGCACCCAACCCAATAAACTTACCAAACAACCATTCAATCAACTAATCAATCAATCAATCACTCAATCAATCACTGTACCAACCAATCAATCAACATCTTTCCAACCTTCCACCCACTCACCAACCAACCATCTAAACAACCAACCAATCAATCAACTAATCGATCAATGAAACCAAGCAATCAATCAATAAGTCTTCCAACCTTCCACCCACCAACCAACCATCTAAACAACCAACCAATCAATCAAATAATCCATTACATACTGAACATTCGTGAAACTAAATTACACACAAATTAACTCCACAGAGGAAAGAACAAAACAAACAAAACAAACCCAACAACAACAGCTACAACAACAAAAAGAAAAAAAATATATAGTCAAGAGATCGGTTATCACACTCATGCAAATGAGAGATAATGGACAAACAATGAACAATATTACACACAGAGAGACAGACAGATAGACAGACAGAGGCACGCATGCTCGCACCATCATCATCATAATAATAATCATCGTGATAATAACAATGATGATAATAATGAGAAGAAGGATGATGATGACGACGATGATAACGATGGTGATGACTACGATAACTACAACGACAATAACAGCGGTGATGATACACGGCACCGCCTACCTCTGCGGTCACAGCAGATTTCTCTGCACACATTCTGCGCTCCTCTTCTGAAGGACAGTGACTTTGACTTCTCCCATCACTCCTTGAGGAGTCATTTCGACCATGTACTATTTTCAGACAATACTGTTCGTGAGAAAGTTGACCTTGCGGAGCCCATCCTATTCATCTTGAAGAATACATGCTGGGTATGTTTTTCATACCAACGACCGTAGCTGGTCTATTCTAAAAAAAGATACATGGGCCTGTAACATGTGAGCAAGATGTTCTGCATGTGTTCAAGCACAGAACTAAGATTTACAGTCTTATCCAAAGGACTTCTGGAGGAGTGGAGTCAGCACCAGTTTGAACCCTAGGAGAACAGTCCCTGTACCCACCATCTGGGAAAAGAATGGAACCCCAGCCCCCAGTCACCGTCAGATCACGAGTGGCGTGTTCTACCGCTAGGCTGTTACGACAGCGCATCACCATAGCATGGACACTTTTCTTTCTTTTTTCATGTCTGTATCATTTGTTTGTGTTTGTCGATGTAAATGGATTGAGTCTATCAGATTTATGCGTATCTTATATGCATCTTCTTCATTATTATTGTCATTGTCATCATTATCATCATTGGCGTCGTCATTGTCGTCGTATTCGTCGTCATCATCATCATCACCACCACCACCACTACCACCACCACCACCACCACCACCACCACATCATCATCACCATCACCATCATCACCATCATCGTCACATTCTTCCACCTTCTCCTCCTCCTCCTCCTCCTCATTATCGTCATCATCATCATCATCATCATCATCCTCCTCCTCATTATAATTATCATCAACAACATCAACATCATCTTCGTCATCATGTTCATAAACTACCAACAGGAACCAGCCCTTGTGGTTCCGCCAGGAGTCAGTGATCAGGACAAGGCCAACCAACACTGACGCCAACGAGAGACTAGGACACTGACCGTTAACAACACGGCCCTCGCTGCCGGGATGGTGACGCCGCGAAGGATGCTGACGTGCCTTGTGACGTACCCAGCTCTGGAGCTGCTCTGTGTTGACGTACGTGCTGACGTAATCCTCCAGAAATTCGGGGTGCTGACGTAAGTACTGCGTCACGTCTTCAGGTTTCATGTCTAGGGTCACAGAAAACCAGAGGAAGGAAAGTAAACACCTGAACAGACACAGGATAAATACAAGGGTGGTTTTTTTTCCCCGGCTGTATCTCTGGGGTTCGCCGAGGGTGAGATTTTGCGTATGGGGTCGTATTTTGCCCACCATGAAGGTAGCCGCATTCCGACTTCGGATATGTATGCTGGGTATATGTTCGTGTTTCCGTAACCCACTGAACGCTGACATGAATTACGAGATCTTTAAACGTGCATATTTGATCTTCTGCATGTGTATATATCCACGACGGGGATTAAGGCACTGGCAGGTCTGCACTTGAAGTTGAGCTGGGAAATCGTAAATATCTCCGCCCTAAATTCACCAGACGCCGTCAAGAATCGAACCCACAGCTTCGTGGACCCGTGAGATGGAAGTCGAATGGTCTTAACCACTTGGCTGTAGCGTCACGTCGATCAGGTCAAGAAACAAGTGGAAAGTTCAGCCCTTCGATTTGTTTGTTTTACATGATTCAGCGCTATATAAATTCCATATATTATTATTATTATTATTACTATTATTAAATGAATGCACGTGTCAGCATTCGGAGGATGGGGGGAGGGGGGGGGGGGTTAATTGTGTATAGTAAACAAAGGGATCCATTAAAAAATCAGAACTTTGAGGCTGAAATATGTAACGTTTTTTTTCCCATGCATCAAAGAATAGGGTCATCCTCTACTTTGGCTTACTGCATCAGTCTCAGAAAGTTGTCTGTCTGTCGTGTAACTGCCCTTCATGGGATGATTAAAGTGTTTTGGACGTGTCTGTTGTTTTCCATTTTCTGACACAAAATCACAAATTTAAAAAAATCTCCCTACCTTACAGAGAAAGAGGCAGTAAAAAGAAATGAGAATGAATCAACTGAGCAGAAATAGAAGAGGGAAGACAGGCAAGGAATGCAAAATGACGATGAAAATAGTTTGAGAAAAGTCATTCTCTACAGACGCAAAGAAACAAACAAAATAAACGCGATGATGATGATGATGATGATGATGGTGATGGTGATGGTGGTGATGATGATGATGATGATGACGATGATGATGATGATGATGATGATGATGATGATGATGATGATGATGACGACGGTGCTGATGTTGATTATTTCCAAGGTTTACAGATAAGCTTTTAAATATCTTTCTTTCATCCGGCCCTTGTCCTCAATTCGGACTAAAGTAATGAAATTCAAGCTATGATGTAAAAAAAAAAAGAAAGAAGAAAAAACCAAAAGAAAGAGAGAGAGAGAAAGAAAAGAGAGAGGAGAGAGAGGGGGGGGGGGGAGAAACAGAGACAGACAGACCAAACACAGACACACAGAGGACAGAGAGAGAAAGAGAATTTTGTTTAATTTAATGTCATTTCATTCTTTTATTTCGAGGATAATAGAATAAGCAAGCATGTGGGTTTTTACACCTACGTGTGTTTGCAGTTTTGTAGTTTTGGAGACAGACAGACAGACAGACAGACAGACAGACAGACAGAGGCAGAGGCAGAGACAGAGAGACAGACAGACAGACAGATGCAGAGACAGACCAGACAGACAGAGGCAGAGACAGAGACAGACAGACAGACAGAGGCAGAGACAGACAGACAGACAGATGAAGAGACAGAGGCAGACAGAGAGGCAGACAGAGGAAGAGACAGAGGCAGAGACAGAGAGACAGACAGACAGAGGCAGAGGCAGAGAGACAGAGAGACAGACAGACAGACAGAGGCAGAGCAGAGAGACAGAGAGAGACAGACAGACAGACAGACCAGAGGCAGAGAGACACAGAGAGACAGACAGACAGACAGACGCAGAGGCAGAGAGACAGACAGAGCTTGAAACAGATGCAGAGACAGAGAGAGAGACAACAGACAGACAGACAGAGGCAGAGACAGAGAGACAGACAGACAGAGGCAGAGGCAGAGAGAAAGAGAGACAGACAGACAGCGCAGGCAGAGGCAGAGACAGACAGACAGACAGACAGACAGAGGCAGAGACAGACAGAGACAGAGGCAGAGACAGAGAGACAGAGACAGAGGCAGAGACATCTAAGCACAAACAAAACTAGCTAGCAAAAATAACAAACAACAGAACGAACAAGAGAACGAGCAAGTAGCAAGAAAGCGAGCGAGAGAACACGTCCACAACACCAGTCACACAACCATCCCCAGCCACTACAGCCTTCAGGAAGGCGTGTTCCTGTTGTACCTCACCACTTTCAAACATCCCTATAAACCCCCAGCAGTTCTTAAAAACAACAACACTTATTACTGAAGCCTTAGAAGGACACTATCCCCTAGTGGTTAGGACCGTTCGACTTCAATCCCTTGGGTCTATGAAGTCGTGGGTTCGAATCCTGGCGGCGTCTGATCTGGTGAATTAAGGGCTGGGTCTTTTTTGTTTACAATCTCCCAGGTCAACTTCAAGTGCAGAGCTGCCAGTCCTTCATTCCCTTCGAGTATATATGCTTGCAGAAGACCAAATATGCCCATTAAAGATCCTGTGATTCATGTCAGCGTTGGGTGGGTTACGAAAAAAACCAACATACCCAACTTACATCTCCTAAGTCAGAATGCGGCTACCTTCACTGTGGGTAAAAACGGTCGCACACGCAAAGTGTCACTGTTGGTCAACCTCAGAGGTGTAGCCGAGGAAGGAAAAAAACATAATTGTGATCACAAAAGCTCTGCTCCATCACCTTACATCACAACAAGGTCAGCTGACATGACCTCAACCAGACCATATTTATCAACACTGTGAGGAGATATCATATCAAGGCATAATGTCTGTTTCCCACAGTCATAGAACAAACGGGACATGCTTGTTTCTACCTAGCCCTCACCTTTCACTTCCCTCCCCCCCCCCCCCCTCTCCCCCCCCCCCCCCCCACCCACACACACAGCACTCATCTCCCTCTCCCTCCCTCCACACAGCACTCATCCCTTCCCCCCCCCCTCCACACACACACACACGCATGCTTAGGCAAAGGATGTATAATCTACATACAGATACAAGATATAGGTGTATTTGTTTACCACTTTCAGTCATACCAAAGTTCTCTGCGTGAAATTCGGGCTACTCTCCCCTTGGAGAGCGCGTCACCACAAGAGCAGCGCCACCCATTATTATTTCTGTTAATTTCCTGTCTGCAGACAGAAAGACAGACAGACAGACATACTGAGGCTGACCCACTAACCCAAATCAATGTTGATCAACACTCTCCGTTGGCCATTTCGACTTATCGACTTATCCACTGACGCAAGACATATTGATAAACACTCTGTACTTGCCACATCAAATCGATGACAGATTATTGACTATTTTTTCGTCCACAGTCATATAGAGTGTACGTACTCAATAGTGAAGTAAGTCAAACAAAATTAAGTCCCTCAGAGATAGAAAAGCAGTCTAAGTTCAAAACTAAAATGAGATGAAAAAAGAAATGTGTTGAGCTCTGTTTCATAAATGCATTTAAATCCTTTATTTTTGGTGTGTGATTCGCCTACTTCTGGCTATGTGTTGAGAAACCTGTTGATGTCCATAATTGGCACAGTTCTGCAATCAGTTCATTTATGCATTTTGTGCTATTCTGCAATCTATCAAAGACTACATTCTGTTTATGTCTACAGCCTGTTCAAGCCTGCAACCTGGTCATGTCTGCAATCTGTAGGTGCCTTCATTCAGTCTATTTTTGCAAGCTCTTTTGCAACCTCTTCAATTCCACCGTCTGTCCACGTCTGCGCTTTGCCCACTTCTGCAATTTGATGAATTTTACAATGTGTCCACGTTTAAAGCTTGTTCAATTCTGACTTCTGTCCTTGTCTGCAACCTGTTCAATTCTGACTTCTGTCCTTGTCTGCACCCTGTTCAATTCTTACTTCTGTCCTTGTCTGCAACCTGTTCAATTCTTACTTCTGTCCTTGTCTGCAATCTGTTCAATTCTTACTTTTGTCCTTGTTTGCAACCTGTTCAATTCTTACTTCTGTCCTTGTCTGCAACCTGTTCAATTCTTACTTCTGTCCTCGTCTGCACCCTGTTCAATTCTTACTTCTGTCCTTGTCTGCAACCTGTTCAATTCTTACTTCTGTCCTTGTCTGCAATCTGTTCAATTCTTACTTTTGTCCTTGTTTGCAACCTGTTCAATTCTTACTTCTGTCCTTGTCTGCAACTGTTCAATTCTTACTTCTGTCCTCGTCTGCACCCTGTTCATATTCTTACTTCTGTCCTTGTCTGCAACCTGTTCAATTCTTACTTCTGTCCTTGTCTGCAATCTGTTCTAATTCCTTACTTTTGTCTTTGTTTGCAACCTGTTCAATTCTTACTTCTGTCCTTGTCTGCAACCTGTTCAATTCTTACTTCTGTCCTTGTCCTCACCCTGTTCAATTCTTACTTCTGTCCTTGTCTGCACCCTGTTCAATTCTTACTTCTGTCCTTGTCTGCAACCTGTTCAATTCTTACTTCTGTCCTTGTCTGGACCCTGTTCAATTCTTACTTCTGTCCTTGTCTGCAACCTGTTCAATTCTGACTTCTGTCCTTGTCTGCACCCTGTTCAATTCTTACTTCTGTCCTTGTCTGCACCCTGTTCAATTCTTACTTCTGTCCTTGTCTGCACCCTGTTCAATTCTTACTTCTGTCCTTGTCTGGACCCTGCTCAATTCTTACTTCTGTTCTTATCTGCAACCTGCTCTATTATCAAATCTGTTCAATGCAGCGCAGTGCCGAGTGAAAATCAAGAAGTTCAGAAAAGTGCAGAAGTCAGGTCAGCCTATTCTGTGGTGTGCACTGCTGTCTTCTGCACTTTTGTCACAGATTTATGGATCTAGGACATATTTTATCTCCGCTTACCATGGATAGGGGGCTTAGAGATAATGCACCCGCTTAGAAAAAGAAAAACCCAGGTTCGAAATGTGTGGTAGTTCCTTCCCTATTTGGGCCCAAAAATTAATAATAATAATAATAATAATAATAATGTATGGAATTTATATAGCCCTGAATCTTGTAAAGCAACAAATCAAAGCACTCAGATTTTTTTTTAGATATCGAGGATAATGGAATAAGCACCCATGTGCTTTTTTACATCCAGTCCCCCTGTGTATGTGGTTTTGCCCCCATCCACTCCACTGTGAGTGGTAGTCTGGGTGCTAGTCTTTCAGATGAGACAATAAACCAAGGTCCCCTGTGCAACACGCTTTTACCCCACTTTAAAGAACCCATGCAACAAGAGAGTTGTCCCTGGCAAAATTATGTAGAAAAAAGCCACTCTTAGGGAAAAATAATTTATATGCAGACAGGAAAATAAAAATAATGGGTGGCGCTGCTCTTGTGGTGACCCGCTCTCTCCAGGGAGAGCAGCCTGACTTTCACGCAAAGAAACCTACAGTGACTTATATACAATACAATACAACACAACACAATGCACACAATACGATACAATACAATACAATGTCCAGATTTTCTTTGCGCTCCGTTCCCTTCAACACAGTTGTCTTTGTGGGTGAACATGACACAGGGTCTCTCTCTCTCTCCCTCTCTCTCTCTCTCCCTCTTTCTCCCCTCTTTCTCTCTCTCTCTCTCTCTCTCTCTCTCTCCTTTCTCTCTCCCTCTCCATCTCTCTCTGTCTCTCTGTCTCTCTCTCTTATACAATATTTGTTTTGAGTAGCTTACTATTGCTGTTGCTTCCCATAAAAGCACAATGAATTTTTGACGTTTCTTTCTGTTAGCCAAAATGATACAATTTACGTGGTTTGTTATCCTTTATTTTATGGAGGTTTTGCTTTGTTTGGTTTTGTTTTGGTCTTGGTTTGGGGTGGGGGTTTTGGAGGGGGGATTATTCGGTTGTCCCCTCTCCCCTTGTTGTTGTTGCCGTCTTTTGTTTTTGCTCTTGGTTTCTTGCATTTTTTTCGGTTTTTTTCTGTGTTTTCTGTTTTGCTTTCTTTCTTATTTGCTGTTGCTTTTTCTCTCTCTCTTTTTTCGGTGATTTTTGTGGGGGCTTTTGTGTAGATATTTTCCCCGTATACTGTGTGAGTGTATTGGTATGGGCTTTCTTTTATTTTTTATCATATATATCCCTAAGGGCGGGGACTGGATGTAAAAAAGCACATGGGTGCTTATTCATTATCCTCAAGATAAAAGAATTTGTCCTTGTCCTTGTCATTGTCTCTCTTTTACTTGCATCAGGGACAGTAATGTGACTGTACTTTGCTTCAAGTCACCTCTTTGTCCGAGTGGTATTGTGTTGTATTGTATTGTGTTGTATTGTGTTGTATGTATTGTGTTGTATTGTGTTGTATTGTATTGTTGTATTGTGTTGTATTGTATTGTGTTGTATTGTGTTGTATTGTATTGTGTTGTATTGTTTTGTATTGCGTTGTACTGTTTTGTTTTGTTTTGTATTGCATTGCACTGCATTGCATTGCATTGTATTGCATTATATTCTATCGCATTGTATTGTATACCACTTTAAGTCAATGCAGATTTCTCTTTGTGAAGTTCGGGCTGCTCTCCCCGGGGAGAGCGCGTCGCCACAAGAGTAGCGCCACCCGTTTTTTCTGTCTGCATGTGTACTTTGTTCTCCTATCAGAGTGGCTTTTTTCTATAAAATGTTGCCAGGGACAATTCTCTTGTTCTTTAACATGCGCTAAATGTTACACACGGAACCTCGATTTCTCGACTCATCCAAAAGACTAGCACCCTGACCATCACTCACGGTGTAGTGGATGGGGGTAAAGGTTTAGGGAACAAACGGTAATCGAACCACCACACATTTCGAACCCGAATTTTCCGCTTTCTGCGGTAAAGCAGTGAGGGAGAAGAGATGGGCGCCGCCTCCAATATGCTGGCCCCTGGAGAAGCTGAGGTTTCTGATGCCTCGCTCCCCTACGACCACATAGGTTATGGAAAACCTTTACCTTTACTTACTACATTCATGCCCCCCAGTACAGCCACAACAGACCCAACACTCACAGTCTCATTCACTCGCGGAGACGTCAACTACTAGGCCTATGTCCGTGTCACAATCTCTTTTTGCAGAGACTGTGTCCAAAAAGTATTGCACATTGCTTGCGTCATTCTGAGGAATGTTTCGTCATTGAAACATACTGCATTTTTTCACCATACGTTTCTGATAGTGTTCTTTATTAAAGAAGAGAGGGTGGAATGTGTGTGTGTGTGTGTGTGTGTGTGTGTGATGTGTGGTGTGTTGTGTGTGTTGTGTGGTGTGTGTGTGTGTGTGTGTGTGTGTCCGGGGGTGGGGGGGGGGGGGGTTGTGGAGGGGATAGTGCCTAAATTCGCCACTTTCCTCTCAGTCAGTAAGGAAGAACACAAAAGGACACAGAAAGACAGACAGACAGACAGACAGGCAAACAGACAGACAGACAGACAGATGCGAGGAGGAAGGGGGGTGATGGGTAGAATGGGGGGGGGGGGGAGGGGGGGGTTTAAAGGCAAAGGAAGACAGAGGGGAGAAAGAAAGAGAGAGAGAATTAGAAATTGAAAGACAGAACAGGCTCTGAGAGAAATTGAGACAGACGTCTAAACAAAACAGAGAGACAGATAGACAGACAGACAGACACAGACAGGCAATAAGACAGACAGACACAAACAGAGAGACAAGGCAAAGCAAGGCAAAAGTCGTTATTTCGAGGATAATAGATCAGCACTCTTGTGATTTAAAAAAAATATTTGTATATATTATTGTGTTTGATGTCTTTTGGGGAGCAAATGGCAGGAAAATGTACCAAGACTGCATAAAACAGACCAGAAGGAGGTGACAGGGAAAAAAGGAACAAGGCAAAAACAAAGAGAGGGATGGAAAAGAGGGAATTCCTAGCACAGAATTTCCAGAAGGTGGGGATAGTATTTATACTGACAGGCCCCCGGCATCCCCACAGGGGAGGATCTATTCTACATCCGCCGTATTCTTGATGATAAACAAACTGAACCACATAAGAGAAATAGAGAGAGGGGAAACAGGCAGAAAAAAGCCAACAACCCCCCACCCCACCTCACAAAAAAAGTGGGTAGACGAAGAAACAAGCAAACAATAAGAAAAAAACACAATAATGCAAAGGGAGCATCATCTAGTCAAACTCAAAGATAACGTGTGTTCCTGACCCTGGCAAATTGAAAAACCCAATCACATTTCTCCAGTAGTTTTTTTTACGTCATAGCATTGATTAAAAAACATTAATGTTTGGCATTGCAGTCACTGATGATCACGCTATCCTATGCTATGCTAGAGAGAGAGAGAGAGAGGAGAGAGAAGAGAGAGAGATAGAGAGAGAGACAGACAGACAGACAGACAGACAGACAGACAGACAGACAGAGACAGAAAGACAGAGACACAGAGAGAGAGAAAGAGAGAGGAGAGAGAGAGAGAGAGAGAGAAATCGAAAGAGCGTGTCAGATTCACATACCAGTATGTACAACATACAAACAACACTCGCGTGCGCGTGCACTCACATCTCCCCCCCCCCCCCCCACACACACACACATACACACACGCACACATACGCACATACACACACAAACATACACACAAACACACACGTACACACTACCTTGCCCTTTTATCACTGCACACATTTGAGCATGCGTGTACAAATTCGATCCTAACGTGTCCACACATTTTTAAACAAGCGCTTACACCCACACACACACACACCACACACAACACCACACACACACACACACCACACACACACACTTGTTAAAAAAACAAAAAAACAAAACACCAACTAACAAAATACATGCACCGACCAAATACAATAAAAAAGAACTTTTTTTAAAACAGAAAGGAAGAATGCATAGATAGATCTCTTTTACTATGAATAACAACACACACACACCGAAACAACAACAACAAAACAACTACAACAACAACAACAACAACAAACAAAACAACAAAAGAAACAAACAAGACAATGTACAAACAAACAAACAACTGCACAAACAAGCATATCAAAGTCCTAACCAGTGACCCTGCCACCACCACACCAACCAACACAGAAATGTACTTTTTACCTCTCAGCAACACACTACGGCATTAACCTTTTTCACACTAAGCCAGGGGCAGAGCAAATTAACCCTTTGGCGACCCAGTTGGCACACCCTGCCACCCTGCACAGCCCTTCAGCCCCAAAGGATCATCCCGGCTTCACCTCCATAATCCTGTGCAGTGACGTCACAAACCCCTTTCCCCCCACCTCCACCCCCCAATCTTTTCACCATGCTTGGACTTTTAGCCGTGGTATGCAGGGCACTAACTCACTGTATGCGTGTGTATTACGAGCAGATTATACTGGCTGTATTCCACGGGCGCCTTTCTGTAGAGCAGTGTAGCACTGTTCTGGTGGACGGGGATCTGCCAGTGCCACTGGCTGATGTGAACCTGCCTGAAAAAGTCAGTGCAGTGTGCTCACCACTCTTCCATAATACTTGTATCCTCCTCCTCCTCCTCCTCCTCCTCCTCCTTCTTCTTCTTCTTTAATTCTACTTCTCCTTCTAATTCTTCTTCACAAAAATTAATCTTCTTCTTCTTCTTCTTCTTCTTCTTCTTCTTTTTCTTCTTCTTCACAAATCTTCTTCTTCTTCTTCTTCTTCTTCTTCTTCTCCTTCTTCTTCACAAATCTTCTTCTTCTTCTTCTTCTTCTTTTGATTCTTCTTCTTCTTCTTCCTTCTCTTCACAAATCTTCTTCTTCTCCTTCTCCTTCTTTTAATTCTACTTCTTTCTTCTTTTTTTAATTCTTCTTCTTCTTGTTCTTCTTCTTCTTCTTCTTCTTCTTCTTCTTCTTCACAAATCTTCTTCTTCTTCACAAATCTTCTTCTTCTTCTTCTCTTCTTCTTCTTCACAAATCTTCTTCTTCTTCTCCTTCTTCCTTCACCAAATCTTCTTCTTCTTCCTCTTCTTCGCAAATCTTCTTCTTCTTCTTCTCCTCCTTCTTCTTTTAATTCTACTTCTTCTTTTCAATTCTTCTTCTTCCTCTTCTTCTTCTTCTTCACAAATCTTCTTCTTTGTCCGCGTCATCGAACCCCAGATAGCAGCTAGTGTTGTCTTGTCATAGCAGTGAACAAAGGGTTGCGCTGCTGTTAAATTAAGTTAAGCGCCTAACAAGTCAGGTCTAGTGTATCCGACTTCGGCGTGGGAGAGACTTGTTATCTTTAAGTGTTTCTGTGACAGGAAGGTAGAAAATAGACAAGAAGGAGGTGAAAAGAAGAAAAGGAATAAGGCAGAAACACAGAGATAAGTAAAGAAGATGGAATTTCTAGCACATAATTTCCAGAAGGTGGGGATGTTATTTATACTGACAGTCCCCTATTATACTATGTGTTTTGTGTGTGTGTGTGTGTGTGTGTGTGTGTGTGGTGTTTGTGTGTGTGTGTGTGTGTTGTGTGTGTGTGTGTGTGTGTGCTTATATTTAACGTCTGTTCACCATTATTGATAGGCCTACCAGATGGAAATGAAGATTTGCCATGAGAAATAAAAGAAAGTACTAAAGAAAGAGGGGTCGTTTAACAGTTTGGATTTCAACTGTGGATGAAACACATAAACTACATAACAGGGAAAATAATCTAACACAACCTTAACGAAATGCAAAAACTGGGCTATGTGCAAGGGATATAGAGATACCAAAAAGAATACTTTATCCAACACAATTGTATCCACATTTTCTTCAGAAGCGTTTTTGTTTGAAAAGGTTTTTGGTAAGAAACTATGGAGCTTCTGATAATACAACCAACACTGCTGCAGAGAAAATGTGTTCATCACAACTGCACTTGACATTTTTGCAAAATTTCAGTTTAAGAGCATTTCGACATATTTTGCAAGAAATGGTGGTACTCATTCTTGTGTAGAATATCGAAGAATACTATGTTCTTTTAAAACATGATCTAAAGGAGCTGTATTGTTCTGTTGTACCATTTTTACATTTTTACGACCCTGAAGTGGCTTTTGAAGAAGTTTCCCTAACAAAAGGAAGGAAGGATGAATGAATCCTCCACTGAAGGACGTAGAGAAACACAAGAGGACTGCTTTGAAATTCCTGCACCTTTCTTTTCGCGGCGTTATCAACCGTTTCATTATTACGATAGAGAAGAGGGCATCCAACACAAACAGACATCCGTGTCAAGTCAAGTCAAGTCAAAATTTCATTTCCAGATGGTACTTTGAATAAACAATGCATTTGCTTTCTTTTCCATCAAGCCATCTATCTAAGAACAAATTTCTTAATGATTATACTGAAATACTACATTATTGCATCCTTTACCATTAAATTAAACCAGTAAAAAAAGGAAAATCGATAAGGTAATACATTGAAAAATACAAATTACCACATATACATATACACGCACGCACATACTCATACACACCTGCGCGCGTGCGCGCTCACGTCCACACACACATTTAAATAAAGAATGTTTTAAGAATTCAAAAAAAGAAAATCATAAAACGTCAGGGCTAACAAATTACTTCACCCACTGTGTCATCCATTCTTTCACGTTTATACTTTAGATAATGAAAAGGTACAGGAACAAAACGTTAGACAATACTAGGCATTCGTTGCGTCATTACTGACAATATTGCCTTCAATGACCTCCCTCCTCTCCTCCTCCACCCAGCAAACGTGTGCTTTTTATGCGCTCATACTCTTCAAATAGCGCTTTTTCAAAATAATATATTCACACAATAACTATCAAACAAGCAAGATAAGTCAAATAAGACAATAACAATGATTGTTATATTAGAGATACAATAATAACAACAATCACCCATCACCATGAGTGTGTGTGTGTGTGTGCGTGCGTGCATGCGTCCGTGTGTATGTGTGTGTGCGTGTGCTACTTGTTGACCTCTGTATCAGAACAAGGATTTAACACCACCACCCCCTCCCCTGTCCCCACCTGTGTCCCCCTGTGCTCTGAAGGCCACAGGGGAATCAGAGGAACAGGGTCTGAACTCTCCTGTAATCTGGTCAAACACACACAGAAGCACACCAGTAGAATCAAACATCTCTGCAACAATGTGTAGGCAGGCAGTGGGGCTGGAACGTAGGCAGCCAGGCACATGCACACACATGCACACACATACACATACACACACACATACATACTAGCGCGCGTACGCAATCACAGACACACAGAGTCACAAAAAACACACAGACACACACACACACACACAGACACACACATACACATACATACTAGCGCGCGGACGCAATCACAGACACACAGAGTCACAAAAACACACAGACACACACACACACACACAGACACACACACACATATATATATAATATAGAGAGAGAGAGACACACACACACACACAACCATATATATATATATAATATATATATATATATATAATAAATATATATATATGTGTGTGTGTGTGTGTGTGTGTGCGTGTGTGTGTGTATCTGTGTGTGTGTGTGTGTGTGTGTGTCTGTGTGTGTGTGTGTGTGGTGTGTGTGTGTATGTGTGTGCTGTGTGTGTGTGTGTGTGTGTGTGTGTGGTGTGTGTGAGTGTGTGTGTGTGTGTGTGTGTGTGTGTGTGTGTGTGTGGTGTGTATATACCTGACAAATGGTAATTGGAACAGGGAGGCTGGGGCACCTGAGTTAAAGCACATGAGTGCTTATTCCATCATCCTCGATATAAAGAATAAATAAAGAATAAGCTTTTAATAGAAGGTGATGTTTAACTTTTCCCTGAACTCCTTCAGGAGTCACTGGCAGGGGCAGTGTCCTGACTGTTTCAGACGTGACGTGACGTGACGTGATGTGACGTGACGTGACGTGATGTGACGTGATGTGACGTGACGCGACGTGACGTGACGTGATGTGACGTGATGTGACGTGACGTGACGTTGTGTGGACAGATGACCCTGACCTGGCGCCGCCCATCCCTCTGCCCTGAAGGTAGCAGCTGACATGCGGCAATGCCTGGGTCACTATGTGCTGGAGACACGGGCATAATCTCCTCCGCAAACGTCACCCTGCTCTCCTCCCAACGGAAGCACGCCTGATAGAGAATGCAGTCTGATGGACCGTGCTCTATCGCGGAGACTGTATCTCTTCCCCTCCCCCCCCCCCACCCCCCCCCCCCCCCCCCCCCACACACACACACACACACATCTCCTCTCTCTGTGATTATCAGTCTGTACGAATAATGTATGTATGGGTTTGTCAGCTGTTATAGTTCTCTTGAACAATTCTTTGGTCAATAAAGGTTTTGCCTGCTGATCTTTCTGTTATGTCAGGCAGTACGCGTATGGTTTTTTTTTAGTTTCACTTCAACAATGCTTTGGTCAATAAGGTATTATTTTAAGCGCTTTGATTTTGTTTGTTTTACAAGATTCAGCGCTATATAAATTCCATATATTATTATCATTATTATTATTATTATCATTATTATCATTATTATTATTATTATTATTATCATCTGCCGACACTGCTGAAAAAGAGGTCGGCTCCAGGGAGAATGATTAAATAGGTTTTAAAAAAGGGGGTGGGGGTGGGAACGGGGGGGAGCTTAAATAATCTAATACCAGTTAACACATCTAAAGAAAGGGCCGAAACAAAAACGTTACAGACACCCCTCTATCACTCTCTCTCTCTCTCTCTCTCTCTCTCGCTCTCTCTCTCTCTCTCTCTCTCTCTCTCTCTCTCTCTCTCTCTCTCTCGCTCTCTTCACACACACGCGCGCGTGCGCGCGTTTGATTGCGTTTTATTTTCTAAATGCATTGAGCTCCTTGCAGCTATTCGGAGGTAAAGTAAGCACAGGTATCGTTATATCACACGCAATAACTTCTTTTTCAAAGACCCGTCTTGCCATCATCATCATCAACATCATCTTCATTCGACATCATCATCACCATTGTCATCATCATCATCATCATCATCTTCATCTTCATCATTATCACCATTCATCATCGACGTCATCATCAACATCATCACCATCATTCATCAGAATCATCATTCATTATCATTATCATCATTCTTCTTCATCATCATCACCATCATTGTCGTCGTCATCACCCATCATCATCATCATCATCACCATCATCATCGTCATCTTCTTCTTCGTCCTCCTCATCATTCCTCATCATCATTCATCATTCCTCATCATCATTCATCACCATCGTCATCATTATCGCCATCATTGTCGTCATCATCATCTTCATCATCTTCATCATCATCATCATCATCATTATCATTCCTCCTCCTCATCATCATTCATCACCACCATCAACATCATCATTCATCATCATCATCATCATCACCACCACCACCACCATCATCATCATCATCATCATCATCACCACCCTTGTCTTCACCACTGTCATCTACATCATATCTAAAGAGTGTCTCGGTGGGGATACGGTATTAGAGAATAATAATAATAACAACTAAGAAGCAATAAATTCTTTTTGAAAGGTCCATCTTGCTATCATCATCATCACCCTTGTCTTCACCACTGTCATCTACATCATATCTGAAGAGTGTCTCGGTGGAGCAGCTGAATTCTAGTATAGCTACCTGCTGTCCTGCACAGGGTGTACCAGCAATCCCCCTCCTCTCCTCTTCTCTTCCTTCATCACCCAGGGTCAAGCTTCAATCACCACCAGGACCTCTGATGAAGGCTCATCCAGGAGCCGAGACTCCAGTCAGGTCAGGCCAAAGGCATGGTTCTTACACAAAAATGCCTAAATTGCTGTTGTTGACAGATATTTCTAGAGGTTGTTTTTTTTAAATGAAACTTTAATGATTGGTTTTTAAAATGATTGAGAAGTCTTAAATGGTTATATGCACTTATTTTCTTCCACTGCTATGTCCTCACTGAAGGAATATTGTACGAGAGATGCTGCCTGTGTTCGCACACAGGACCTATTTTTTTAATTATTTATTTTATTCCACTTTCAGTCACTGCAGATTTCTCTGCGTGAAGTTCGGGATGTTCTCCCCGGGGAGAGCGCGTCGCCGCAAAAGCAGCGCCACCTATTACTTGTTTTTTTTTCTTTTTCTGTCTGCAACTGTATTTGTTTCCCTATTAGAGTGGCTTTTCATACAGAATTTGGCCAGCGACAACTCTTTTGTTGTTGTGGGTTCTTTTACGTGCGCTGAATAATTTTGTGTAACACACGGGACCTAGGTTTTTCGTCTCATCCGAAAGACTAGCACCCAGACCTCCACTCATGGTATAATGGATGGGGGAAAGTCTTGGGCCCAATCGGGGATTCGAACCACCGCACACTTCCGACCCGGACTTTTCGCTTTCTAGACAGGCGCGTTACCTCTAGACCACCGATCCTAGATTGTAATATAACCTCGTCCGGAAGGATTTACAGGTGGGGGGGAGGGAGGGGGTGTGTGTGTGTGTGTGGAGTCAGTGGCGACGTTAATCTCAGTTAAAGGGCCTACTCTAACGGACATGTGGGAGCGGGGTAGTCTGGTGGTTATAGCGTTGTGCTCGTGATCTAAGGGCCTGGGATCAAGTCTGGATTGGATGCATGCACCACGGACACCCCGCGCAAGCTGACATTTCCTCTGGAGTTAACACTACTGTTCTCTCCACTTCCTTGAAAGTCCTTTGGAGGAGACTGTTTGACGTTTCATTTCATTTTTTATTCTATTCTTTTATATCGAGGATAATGGAATAAGCACTGATGTGCTTTTTTACATTCTAGTCCCCGTGTGTATGCGGTTTGGTAAATTCTGTCATCTGTTCCCATCGGCACATAATGGCCTACTCTTACGAAAAGCGGGACAGGATTTAACGTGTGCGCAAGATTTTCTGCGTGCGTTTGCACATGGGGCCTTAGTTTATAGTCTCATCCTAAGGACTTTTGGGGAGAGTGGAGTCTGCACTGATGTTAACTCCAGGGGAAAATATCCCCTTGAACGGGAATCGAACCCGGGTCGTCGTCAGATTGCGAGCGCAATGTTCTAACCACTAGGCTATCCCGTCCCCCCAAAAAAATGTGTGTCAGTATCATTTATGCAGCATGATGTATCATGCCAAGTCATTAACAAAGTGTCAATCATACACATTGATGTGACATCTGTGTCACTGACAAACTGTGTATGCTTAACAAGATTTTCACTGCAGTACTTTAAGTTTTGGGGACGGGATAGCTCAGTGGTCGGAGCACTCGCTTTCCCCCAGCCAAGTTTAAGCAGTGTCGAGCATGGTTACCAGTTGGATGGGTGACCGTTTGCGCGCCTTGGCTTCAGTACAGTTCCCCCAGTTCACCCAGCTGTAAATGGGTACCTGCCCTCTTTAGGGTCAGGGAAGGTAAAGCAGCGAGGGAGAGGAGATGGGCGCAGCCCTCAATATGCTGGCCCTAGAGAAGTGAGGTCTCTGACGCCTCGCTCCCCTACGACCTTATAGGTTATGGGACTCCTCCTTACTTTAAGTTAAGTTAAGCCTTGTGTGAGTGAGGGGGGTGGGGTGGAGTGTTGGGGGTGGATATATGTCTTTAGTCCTGTGCAAGGCATAATCTAATAGAAAGATAAAAAAAAAGACAGGGGAAAGTTATCAGCCATAATTATCTGTTGGTATGAGGGAGAGAAGACAGTGGGAAAGTTATCAGCCATAATTAGCTGAAAAAGGGGAAGTCAGCAGGGGCTGACAACATTCCAGCTGAGTTGGTTCAAGCTGGAGGGGAAGCCATGATCAGCGCCCTACTAAGAATCTGCAACAAGATCTGGCAGACAGGAAAATGGCCAACACCATGGACACAGTCACTCATCATCACCCTCCCCAAGAAAGGAAATCCACAACAATGCCATAATTACCGCACAATCAGCCTCATATGCCACCCAAGCAAGGTCATGCTGCAGATAATATTGAATAGACTGAAGCCACAAGCAGAGACCATCATTGCTGAGGAACAAGCAGGTTTAAGAGCAGGGCGCAGCACAACAGAACAGATATTCAACCTCAGAATACTATGTGAGCGGTACCTTCAACATCAACAAGACCTTTACCATGTATTTATCGATTTTAAGAAGGCATTTGACAGGGTGTGGCATGCATCTTTGTGGACAACCATGAATTTGTACAGCATCAATGCAAACCTGATCAGAGTCATCAAACAGCTGTACAGCGAGGCCACCAGTGCAGTGTACTACAACAACAACATTGGAGAAGGGTTTCGAACAACAGTTGGAGTAAGGCAGGGCTGTCTACTCTCACCCACTCTTTTCAACATCTTCCTTGAGAGAATCATGGCTGATGCACTGGAACATCATGAAGGATCAGTCAGCATTGGTGGCAGAACGATCACAAACCTCCGCTTCGCAGATGACATTGATGGAATAGCAGGATCAGAAAAAGAGCTTGCCAGCCTAACAGAACACCTGAATAAGGCCTCCAAAACATACGGCATGGAAATCAGTGCAGAGAAGACCAAACTGATGACTAATAAAAACCAACGGCATTAGCCCTGATATCAGGGCTAATGACCAGAAGCTGGAAACAGTTCAAAGCTTCAAGTACCTGGGAGCCATTGTATCAGACCAGGGATCCAAGCCAGAAGTAGTATGCAGGACTGCACAGACAATAACAGCACTGTCAAAACTAAACACCATCTGGAGAGATAAAAATATCTCACTTATCTCCAAGATCAGACTAATGCGCTCCCTTGTCATATCCATATTTCTGTATGCCTGTGAATCATGGACCCTGACTGCAGATTTGGAGAGAAGAGTACAGGCGGTGGAGATGAGATGCTTTCGGAGACTCCTTGGCATCTCCTACAAAGACCACATAAGCAACGAAAGCGTGCATAACAGAATCCAGCAAACCATTGGACCCTATGAGAACCTTCTAATGATCGTGAAAAAGCGTAAACTTAAATGGTATGGGCATGTCACAAGATCCAAAGGACTTGCAAAGACAGTTTTACAAGGCACTGTCCAAGGAGGAAGAAGAAGAGGTAGACCAAGGAAGAGCTGGGAGGATAACATCAGCGAATGGACAGGCCTAGAACTCAACAAAATCCTGAGAAAGGCAGAACAGAGAGAGGAATGGAGGGAACTGGTTGTTGAGTCTTTGAGGGTGCCCCCACGGTCGTCAGACTACGGGACAGGTAGATAGATAGATGAGGGAGAGAAGACAGGGGAAAGTTATCAGCCGTAATTATCTGTTGGTGTGAGGGAGAGAAGACAGGGTAAAGTTATCAGCCGTAATTATCTGTTGGTATGAGGGAGAGAAGACAGGGGAAAGTTATCAGCCGTAATTATCTGTTGGTATGAGGGAGAGAAGACAGAGGAAAGTTATCAGCCGTAATTATCTGTTGGAATGACAGACTCTGGTGTAATATTTTGACGTGCCAGGTGTCACACTTACGTGAACTCCTATCTTCTTATCGGTTCACACCTCACAGAGAGAGACAGACAGACAGACTGAGACAGAGACAGACAGAGAGACAGACAGAGACAGAGAGACAGAGACACAGAGAGAGAGAGTGTGTGTGTGTGTGTGTTGCGTGCGTGCACGTGCGTGCGTGTGTGTGTGCGTACGTGCGTGTGTGTGTGTGTGTGTGTGTGTGTGTGTGTGTGTGTGTGTGTGTGTGTGTGTGTGTGTGTGTGTGTGTGTGTGTGTGTGTGTGTGTGTGTGTGTGTGTGTCAAAGTCAAAGTCAAAGTCAAAGTCAAAGTCAAAGTCAAACTTTTATTTTCAGATGGTACATTGAATAAGCATTGTGTGCGTGCGTGTGTGTGCGTGTGTGTGTGAGCGTGTGTGTGTGCGTGTGTGTGTGTGTGACACTTGGTGACCAGATGTGCACATATATATATATTATATACAGGCAGATGGGGGAGGGATGATCAAACGTGCCCACGCATAAGTGATGCAGGCGTCCATGAGTAACACACACACACACGCAGACACACACACACACAGCAGTTGATGAATAAACTGATGACAGAACTTAATAATAATAATATATGGAATTTATATAGTGCTGAATCTTGTAAAAAAAACAAAAACAAATCGAAGCGCTTGCACTCAATCATTTACAGGCATGCAACTCTCCTTAAACATAATGAACAACAGATTTCAAAACCATGCGCGCGCACGCATGCACGCACACACACGCACGCACGCACGCACACACACACACACACACACACACACACACACACACACACACACACACACACACACACACACTCGGAACAACACTTAGAAGGTGAAAGATGCTGTTGAAAATTAGGGACAGATATTTGGGGGGAAAGTCTCAGGTAGGAAATAAGTGTGTTTTGAGGCTGGATTTGAAGGTATCAAGTGAAGGCTTTTGTCGAAGTGAAAGAGGGAGGTCATTCCAGGTGGATGGACCAGAAACAGAGAAGGAGCGACGGCCAACAGTGGTTTGTTTGAATCTGGGTGTTCGAAAGCACAAAGTATCTGCGGCTGAACGAAGGGAACGGGAGGGAGTGTACAGATGAAGACAGTTACAGAGATAAGGGGGTGCAGATTTGTGGAGACATTTGAAACAGAGGGTATTGATTTTATACTCCAGTCTTTGTGAGACAGGCAGCCAGTGAAGAGATCGCAGAAGAGGAGTGATGTGTTCAGATTTTTTCTTTCTTAGGACCAGTCGAGCTGCAGAGTTTTATATGCGTTGAAGAGAGTGGATAGATGATGCTGGTAGGCCAGCCAAAAGAGAATTACAGTATTCTAAACGTGAAAGAACGAGAGATGTGACAAGCTTGGAAGTTGCATCAGTGGACAGATACTTGCGAATCGCGCTTATGCGCCGTAATTGATAGTAGCAAGACTGGCAGGTCTGGGTGATGAATTTTTTCATAGAGAGTGTGTTTTCAAGAACTACTCCTAAATACTTCACAGAGTTGGACAAAGGAACTGACGTATTGCCGAATTCTATTGAAGTTTTTGCGATAGAGGAAAGTTTATGTTGGGTCCCTATAAGCATGGCTTCGGTTTTATCGGCATTAAGTTGTAACTTGTTCTGAGTCATCCAGTTTTGAATGTCTTGAAGGCAGTAGGACATATTTGTCAGGAGGGAAGGCAAGTTTTCAACAGTATCACTGCACTGAAGCTGAGTATCATCGGCATAGAAATGATGATCAATATGGTGGTTGTTTTATTATATGTGAGAGTGGAGCAGTGTAGAGAGTAAAGAGAACAGGGCCCAGGACTGATCCCTGCGGGACTCCACATTCCATTTTGACAGGTTTTGATTGAATTTTGTTTACAATAACTTTCTGGAACCTGTCTGTGAGGTATGAAGTAAACCAGGTGAGGGCTGTGCCGTTAATACCAAACATATTTTGGAGGCGAGAAAGAAGAATTGAGTGATCTATGGTATCAAAGGCTGCAGATAAGTCAAGAAGAGTGAGGAGGGAGATTTTTCCTGCATCAGAAGCAAGTAGAAGTGTATCTAAAGTGTGGACTAGGGTGGTTTCGGTGCTGTGGTTGGGGCGATAGGCAGATTGAAAAGTGGGAAGGAGATCATTGGAACTTAACTTCTCCTTTAACTCCTTGAGGAGTCAGTGGGGGCCGGAACTGCATTGAGTTTGTCTCTGTTTAAATACAAATACTAAGACCCATATTTTACTTCTTAAAAAAAAAGATCCAAATACATATTTGGCATTTAAATACCAACTACAAAGACCAAGATTTTATTTCTAGAAAATGTTCACAGAAGTTACAATGACAATGACAAATCCCA
>CM054140.1:5012804-5020304 GCA_028751875.1 Rapana venosa
CTTCGCAAGCAAAACAACAAGAGCAAAAATCACCGACGTACCCACAACTTTCTCAGATAATCCTCTGAAACCTGAAGATTGAATTTTAGAACATCTGTGAACTAAAAACTTTCAACTACGCAAAGACCACATCACATCACATCACATCACATCACATCAACTTGACGAAAGAGAAAAAAAGAACAGGGAAATCCCACTGGATACTGGAACCCCAAAAAACTGGAAAGAACTGGGAGAAAAAAAAAGATTTCCCCAGGGAAACACCAGACGACACAGAAGTCAAAGGCAGGCGTCTAGCTAGGCGCGCGGTGAGAGATCAAGTAGTTGTTGTGTTACAAAGTCACCCCGGGTAGATCGAGATGACGATCACGTCTTTTCACAGCGGCACTTTTCTCTCATCACACTCTTCCAGTTCTCACAGCGCCTGCCACACAGACCAGGAACACCACACACCTGTGCCGCCACTACTAGGGTAGACCCCGCGCGTCAAAAGGCAGGCTAGTTGTGGGCTTTTCTTCTGTTCTGTGCGTTGGTACGAAAGTTCAAGGAAGACTGGTGTTGACGTGTATAAGGGGAAAGTAATGACTTATTGAAATTGCGAAGGCTTCTTCTTTTTTACCGTTTTCAACAGAGGGCAGATTATATAGGTTTTTCGGCAGAAAGAAAGAAAGGAAGGGTGTGTGTGTGTGTGCGTGTGTGTGTGTGTGTGTGTGTGAGGGGGAGGGTTAGTGTGTGCAGTGTGTGTGTGTGTGGGGGGGGGGGGTGTAGTGTGTGTGTGTGGGTGTGTGGGTGTGTGTGTGTGTGTGTAGTGTAGTGTAGTGTAGTGTAGTGTTGTGTAGTGTGTGAGAATGAATGAATGAATGAATGAATGAAAGATCGAGAGAGACAGACAGACAGAGAGACAGACATACAGACAGATAGACGCAAATAGGCAAAGAGGACAGACAGACAGACAAACAAACAAACAAACAGAAACACACATGAAAAAAAAATAAACTGGGGGGGGGGGGGGGGGGGGAGGAGATGACAGAACCCCCCCCCCCCCCCCCGCCCCCCCAAAAAAAATCAGGAATAAAAGATTGATATAAAGAAGAATCACCAATGGAGAGAAAGAGGAGAGAGAGAGAGAGAGGAGGAGATGAGAGAGAGAGAGAGAGGAGAGAGAGAGAGGAGAATGAGAGAGGAGAGAGAGAGAGAGACAGCAGAGAGAGAGGAGAGACAGAGAGAGAGAGAGAGACAGAGACACAGAGAGAGAGAGACAGAGACAGAGAGAGACAGAGAGAGAGAGAGGACATACGAAAAACCTTCAAACTAATACGTCTACGAGTGCAGCTGTATGGCTGTGTTAGAGCACAGGAGTGACAAGACCGTGGGTTTGTATACACAGACCCTCCTCCCCTCACATCATACACAGCACCATGCTGCCCTCACCGCTTTCCCCTGCCTGCCACTCTCTCTCTGACCTGTTATTTATTTATATTTTATTTATTTATATTTATTTATACCACTTTAAGTCACGAGATTTCTCTGCGTGAAATTCGGGCTGCTCTCCCCGGGGAGAGCACGTCGCCACAAGAGCAGCGCCACCCCTTCTTTTTCTTGTCTTTTTTTTTTTTTTTTTTTTTGGTCTGCAACTGTATTTCTTTCCCTACCAGAGTGGCTTTTTTCTAAGAATTTTGCCAGGGACAACTCTCTTGTTGCCGTGGGTTCTTTTGTGCGCTGCAAAATTTTCTGTAACACACGGGACCTCGGTTTATCGTCTCTTTCCGAAAGACTAGCGCCCAGACCACCACTCATGGTCTAATGGAGGGGAAATGTTTCGGGCCCAGACGGGATACGAACCCGACTTTTGCTTTTAGCAAGGCGCGTTACCTCTAGACCACCGATCCACCGATCCATTTCCAAGGCGCCAGAGAATCAACAAGTATCTAGGAAAAGTGAGGCTGGTGGCCATAGTTCTCCCATTGCAGGCTGCATGCGATATGTGGGTGTCTCTTGCAACCAACACAAAGGTTACACTTCTACCGAAGACAGTGATTTCAGATGTGGGCTGTAAGGGAAGATGTGGATGTTTGGTGTGTGTATGGATTGTATGTTGTGTGATGTGTGTTGTGTGTGTGTGTATCTGTGTGTGTGATGTGTTGTGTGAGTGATAGTGTGAGAGAGTGTGAGTGTGTGCCAGTGGTGTGTGTGTAAATGTGTGGTAGTGTGGGTGGTAAAAAAGTATTGTCCTGTGGTACGTGTTGGGTTTGTGTCAAAGTGAGGTGTATGTATGTGCGTGTATGCCTTCAAGAAGGCTTTGTGTTACAGATGGCACGAGCCTGTGGAGATCTCAGAATGTTTGGTCATTGAAGAAGGACTATGCAAACCATTCAAGACTTACAACCGCAAGCAGTGCCAACCTGAGAATGAGGTCGGAGACTACCTCAAAACCCAGTATAGGGTAGACCAAGGTGCCTGTTATGCAGTGGGCTTTTTTCTGTTCTTGGTAAACATTAAGTAGAGAAGCCCTCCTGACTTCCATCATACATACTATTGGCGCAAGCCTCAACAATCTTACGGTTTGCCGTGCATTGACCTCATAGGGGGAGAGTAACAGAGCTGCTAGATCTTACGACCAAGATTGGAAGAGCTGGGAGCATATGGGATGTGGGTGGCTAGAGAAGTAAAGTCTTGTGAACAGCTACGAGTAGGCCACTGCTAATTTCATGACGGCCAACAATGGAGGAGGTAGGCTTTTACAGGCTTGGCGCTGCATCAAAAGGACGGGGGCGGACGAATCAAGTCGAATAGCCATGGAGAATTCATGGACAAATCTACACCATTGGGAAAGTGTAAATGTGTAGTGTTTCCCAATCAATTAAAGCTTAAAATGCCTTATGCAGACGATCCTGCGATACGGAATGAAACTGGAATGATGCTGAAAGCAAAGGACATCCAGTCATACGAAAACAAAAGCAAGCAAAAAACAATGGGCATATCGGAGAAACGAAAGACCAATGAATTTGTCAAGAGGTCAAATAAGGGGTGGCAGTCCACAGGCAACCCCTCTCACCATACGTCAGAAGAAAAATTGATATGGTTCGAGCCACGTCACCCGCCAAACACTCTGCCAAAACAGTAATGCAGGGAAACTCGAGGTGGAGAAGGAGGGGAAGACAGAACAGTCAGGAGAGGACAACATGAGGAAGGAGACCAGGATGAATGATCGGAACTACTGCGCAGAGCCTGAGGACGAGATGGATGGATGGGCTTAAGGCATCGTTCAGGCCCCGCTACGACCGCTAAGGACACGGTCCCTGAGATATAATGAGCTGTGCCATGATGTGTGTGTTCCGTGTGTGCATGTGTTGTGTGTTGTGTGTGTTTGTGTGTGTGTTGGTGTGTGTGTGTGTGTGTGTCTGTTGTCGAGTTTGTGTGTGTGTGTGTGTATGTTTGTGTGTGTACGGGGGTTGTGGTGGGGTGGTGGTGTGTGGTTGTGGTATGTGCAGTGGTGATTTGTGCGTCGCCCCTTTCTGTCTTTTTTTTTTGTTTTTTGGTCGCAGCTGTATTTCGTGTCTCGGTGTTTTTTGCAAGGGATCTGGGTTTAGATTACTCAAAGGGGCCGGGAATATTTTGAACCAAAGTAACTTGAGGTGGTCAGGTGGCCTCTTAGAGTAACGACCTGACTAGGCAGCCAACATCCTGTTCAAGGGATGGGGGAATTTGTCCCGTTTGGCCTGAACACTTTTCCCTTCCTTAGACCTGATGGGGCTGGGCGTACTATCTGGGTAGATGATAAACGGACAGTCCCGTGTGCAACAGTTTTTAGTGCCGTGGCAAGAGACCTCTGCAACAAGTAGTTCTCCTTGTTGAAATTACGTGAATATAGCCCTTGGTAGGAACAATGTACAGTACAGACATGGGTCTTGTCGCCAAAGACGCTATTGAATGAGGGTGTAGGGTGGCTCTTGTGTGCGAGCGCTCTCCCCGGTGTGAGGTGCCGAATTCACGCAGGATATCTGCGTGACTTTAGATGGTGTTATAATTATACAATGGTCATACGCACAGAAATCTGCAAATTCGTCCAGATTGGATCAGACTTCTTTTACCTATGCCTCCTGATCCCATTCTTGGTGATCCTTCAATTGTTTTTTCACCAATAGCGAAAGAATGGCAAGACGTTCTGAAATGAAATTGACAATAATATGTGAACTTGTCATACATACAATCCTTTTTACCAGTGCGTCCTTCAAGACTTGTACCAACCATTCAAAAACAGGTTAGCTCTCACTTCTTTCAGGAATTGTTTCCAAGCTCTCTAAACTGCTAATAGTTAAACCTTACTAAAAAAGACGCCTCGACTCACACTCTTAAAATTTAGGCCGTATCCCAACCACATCATCGTCTGACAGTCTTGAAACTTGTCGAAAAGAACAACCATTTTCACTCAAATGTCTCTTCCCCTTTAGTACTGATGCGCGTCGAACCCAGGCACGAATCCACCGTATGTCAACCTTAAACGCTTCTAACGCTCGACCGAAATAATACCCCTCTACACTGTGATAGCCTTTAGCCTTCGACCATTAGACCACAAGTTCTGCTCATCCAGAAAAAACGTTCGAAATTTAAGCACAGCCCTCCCTGATAAGTCATACCTTACAGGCGATTCAAAGTCAGTTCAATCAAACTAAACTCACAAACCCAATCGGAAGTGGTTCACAAGGGATCTGTCTGGCCTTGTCTTTTCAACTCCTACACTGCTCCTCTTTCACATATAAATAATGTCATATCCTGAGAACTTTAGGCCATGACTTCAGATTTTAGCAAGTGATACTCCTGAAATCTGCCTTCTCTTTGATAAATAGCCCCTCTAATCTCAAGAATACAAAATTGGATGATACAGCAACAACGCTCAAGTTAAATGCAGTAAACCCGAAGCCATGCTTGAGGGACCAAAGAAAATCTCTTCCATCACAAGCTTCATAGAATCGGCAATACTCTACGTAGCCATGCTGTGAAATATAGGGCATTTCGGACAACACACTCTCATGCAAAGTTCTGACCAATGGTCAGGGCGTCTACTATCAATTACGGGCATTCGTGCCCATTCGAAAGTACTGCCATGATGCAACATCAGATTGTAGTCTCATTTTCAGACTGGATTTTGCAATTCTCTTCTGGGTCGCTGTTTCCTACTTGTAGTTATATCTGTGCGTTGCGGTTTGGGGATGTTGTGCAGGCTCGACTGTGCCTGTGCAGAAGATAATGTAGATCTGGCGCCGACATTACTGCTCTTCGTGTGCTACGGGTACTGGTTTGTCTCAGCTGGCCAGAAGAAGTTGGACAAATACCTAGGTGTCAGTACCTAGTCGTCACTCTAGAAGCCAAAAGTCCGCTTCCTAGTCCCTTGCTGAAAGTTTCCTTCCCACCTAGTGGGTCTGTTCTAGTTCTTTCGGGCTGTGAAAACGGAAGTCCTGTGCTTAAAACGTTTTAGTTCAACTGAAACAACCCTTGCCGATAGCTGTATTGTCTGTTTTGATCATGATCTGGAAATGCTCCCTCTTGGAACCAATAGTACGGACAGAACAAATTAGGTGGAGCTGCTTTGGACGCGGCCTCCAAGGGAGCTCATTTCTAACTGAGAATTTTTCTCTGTGATTCATCTATTTTGCAATGACTCCTCAATCAACAACATCAATACAAAGCAATGAAACACATTAGTGACAAGTGTACGTGAAAAACGTAACACAATTGCAATTTGTACATAAAACAACATATTAAACTCTGAACATGTCAAAAACGGAATGACAGAAAGCGCAGATGGGTTACATCAAGATAACCTATATAATTATCACCATATATTATTATTACTATACATCAGTACATCAATATATCTACAGCGAAAAAATTATACAATACACCAAAACGTGACATTGAATGTATACACACTGAAACACCCATACGGAAACAATACAACCCAATAGACATTTCAATACAGACTGCATTATGTTATCATAGTAATGACAACACGATTACACCAATACAGCAAATACCTACAATCAGCACTCATTGATATTTATACATATAGTATATACAATAATACCAACACAATACATCACATCACAATACACTAGTATGACACTCAACGTAGCAGCGATACATCACAATGCTCGAATCCCTCTCGATTTCTTTCAGGGAGGTGTGTGTGCGACGTTTAAAGTGTGGGCCTGTGTGCACTGCTTGTCCACTATCTGTGTTTCTTCTTTCTGTGTGTGCTGTCCCCGATGTGTGTGTGTGTGTGTGTGTGGGTGGTGGTGGTGGTGTGCGTGCGGTGTGGTGATGTGTGTGTATAGTGTTGTGTGTGTGTTGTGTGTTTGTGTTGTGTTGTGTGTGTGTTGTTGTGTGTGTGTGTGTGTGTGTGTGTGTGTGTGTGTGTGTGTGTTGTGTGTGTGTTGTGTGTGTGTGTGTGTGTGCGTGGTGTGGTGGAGTTCGGTGTTATGTGTGTGTGTGTGTGCGCGTTGTAGTGAGAGACTCTGGTTGTTTGTGTGTGTTTGTGTGTGTGTTTGTGTTTGTGTGTTTGTGTTGTGTATGGTGTGTTTGTGTTTGTGGTGTGTTGTGTGTGTGTGTGTGTGTGTGGGTGTGTGTGGTGTGTGTGTGTGTGTGTGTGTTTGTGTTGTTTGTGTGTGTGTATGTGTTGTGTGTGTCTGTGTGTGTTTGTGTGTGTTTGTGTTGTGTTGTGTGTGTTGTGTGTGTGTGGTGTGTGTGTGTGTGAGAGTGGTGTGTGTGTAGTGTGATGCTTGTGTGTTGTGTGTGTTGTGTTGTTGGGTGGATGAGAGAGATCTTGTGTGTTTTTGTTGTGTGTTTGTGTGTGTGTTGTGTGTTGTGTGTGTGTTTGTTTGTGTGTGTGTGTGTCTGTGTGTGTGGTGTGTTGTTTGTGTGGTCTGTTTAGGGTTTTGGTGTGTTTGTGTGTGTTTGAGTGTGGTGTGTTATGTGTGTGTGGTGGTGTGCGTGCGTGTGTTTGTCTGTGTTGTGTGGACTCGAGTGTGTGTTTGTTCTGTGTGTGTGTTTGCTGTGTGTGTGCTTGGTGTGTGTTTGTGTGTGTGTGGTTGTGGTGCGTGTGCGTGTTTGCTGTGTGTGTTGTGTGTGGTGCGTGCGGGTGTGTGTGTGTGTCTGTGTGTGTTGTGTGTGTGTTTGTTTGTGTGTGGTGTGGTTTTGGCCTGTGTTTGTGTGGTGTTTAGAGTGTGTTGTGTGTGTATGTGTGTGTGTGTGTGCGGTGAGAGATGAGAGGACTCTGTGTTGCTTGTGTGGTGTTGTGTTTGTGTGTTGTGGTTGTGTGCTTGTGTTTGTGTGTGTGTGTGTTTGTGTGTGTGTTGCTGATGTGTGTGTGTGTGTGTGTGTGTGTGTGGCGTGCATGGCTGTATTGTTGATGTGTGTTGTGTTGTGCTTGTGTGGTGTGTGTTCTCTGGTGCGTGATTGCGGGTCTGGCATGTTGGGACATGGCCGGACACGACTGTGGCT
>CM054140.1:5035304-5068350 GCA_028751875.1 Rapana venosa
CTTCCTCCTTCTCTAAAAACATCAGGGCGTGGAGTGGCCGAGTGGTTAAAACGCCACACACTCCTGACCTGACGGTTCCTGGAGACATCGCTTCCAGTCTCCGCTACGGTGTCTGTTCGAGAGAACTTTTCCTTGGGACAACCACCGGCACTGACTCCACTCCCCTCGAAGTTTTCTGATGAGACTGTAATGTCAGCCTTTCCCCCGTGGGGATTCCGGGGGCCTGTCAGTATAAACAGAATCCCCGCATTCTGGAAATTCCGTGCTATAAATTTCCTCTATTCTATCACTCTCTGTGTTTCTGCCTTGTTCCTTTTCTTCCTGTCACCTCCTTCTTTGTTTATTCTCTGACTCCTTGCTCCATTCTCCCTGCCTTTTAATCCAGAAAGACTTCCACAGATAACAATTCTCTTTTATACCGAAGTAGGATGCGCTGGGCCTGACTTGTCTGGCGCTTAACGGCAGTGTGACGCATTTTCGCTCATGAAACAGCCAACAATAGTTGCTGTCTGAGCGTTCGACGAGGAAGACTATACGCCCAGATTCCGAGTGCGAAGGCATGAGAACTTGTTGTACTCGCGTTAAAATCTCATCCGCCTTTCGTAAAAGAGTTGACCAGCTACGGTCTGTGTCATGGATGACCTGAACTTACCCAGCATGCACCCTGTTATCTGAAGAGGGATGGGCTCCACCGGGTTCAATCTACCCACGACACACTGTCTAAAAGAAAACAAATCAGTTCAGTGATCTAACGAACTCTGGAAAGGAGTTAAGAGGGAAATGAGTCTAAATATTCGATGGCGTGAATCTTTCTTTCCACTGCACTTGAATAACATATCCCGAAGTCGGACTGTGGTGCCTTAGTGGTGGGGAAAAACTGGCAGCATGCACACTGATCTCACTCTTAGTGACACAACCCCGGAGCTGTTGCCGAGGAACAAAACCAAACAACAACAAAAGCCCACAAAAACAACACTGTATTACCATAGACTTTTCTTTTAAATCTCCAAAACACACGAGATAGCTTTGTGACTGAACCTCCATTTCCAGCTCACATCTTTCCTACTTACATTCTGATCATTGTTGTTGTTGTTGTTGTTGTTTTTGTTGTTGATGAACTTCATTTGTCCTTAAACGGTTCGGAATAACTGTGATAGTGTGAAGTTTGATGTGTGTGCGTGTGTGAGTATGTAGAAAAAACACCAGGGGAGGGAGGATATGTATGTATGTTAGTCCGTTGTGTTCGACGATGACCTCCAAAACAGCAGAGGAGGCAGCTGCTGTTTTGGAAATTGGGCAGAAATTTGATTATAGTGGAGATGCCTTGCCCACAGTACATCCCCACTCTCTCAGCCAAGTTGGCATAAGGACAGTCAGCGTTGGAGATGTTCTCTAAAGGCCAACCAGCCCCCAGGGCTGCAGCACGTAAGGACTGTGCAAGTCATGCCTCCTAGTCAGAGAGTCATAGTCAGTCACTAAAGACTAAGCTGTAAAGTGGAATTCCATGAGTGGAAAATCCACTGGTCATACAGCCTCTCACTTTGCTGTTGCCCCCAGCGCCAATGGTTTAATCAAGAACTGTGATAGATAAAGGAACGGACAGAAGGCAAAGAAGGCCTAAAAAAGAAAAACAGAAGGCCTTTGTACAGAGCGTGTTGGAAAGACTGTTGGGGGTGGGGGGGAGAGGTGGGGGGGGCAAAAATGTGTCCACAGCCACACCTGTTAAGCCAGGTGTATGAAAAGTATCAAGTAAAGCTGTAAAAATGACCCCCTAGTCTTCAGATCTCACACATACACGCACGCACCTACGCACGCACGTACACACGCCACACACACACACACACACACACACACAACACACACACCGAACAACACGAACACACAACACACACACACACACACCACACACACGAACACACGCAAACACACGCGCATACACACACCTACACCCTACACCCACACACACACACACACACACACACACACCAAAACAAACACAACACACGCACACTACCACCAAAAACTAATAAACCCACACACACACACACAGACCATACTAAACTGGCGTCAGCAATACCCAGCCACGTTTTAATGCCGATGTCCGGGTACAGCATCCAACAACTACAACAACTACAACAACTACAATCACAACAAAGAATTAGCAACAAAATCTGGCCCCTGCACAATGCCGCAAAGAAAATCATTGATCCCTGACACACCCAGGTAAAAAAAATACACGTGTCCATAACCAAGGGAGCGACAGGCACACACACACAAACAAAAACACACCACGCCACATACCACCAAAAACTAATAAACCCACACACACACAGACAGACCATACTAAACTGCGTCACAATACACCAGCCACGTTTTAATGCCGATGTCCGGGTACAGCATCCAACAACTACAACAACTACAACAACTACAATCACAACAAAGAACTAGCAACAAAATCTGGCCCCTGCACAATGCCGCAAGGAAAATCATTGATCCCTGACACCTCCAGGTAAAAAAAAGGTACAGGTGTCCCACAGCCTATGTGGGAGTAGGGGAGCGAGATGTCAGAGACTTCACTTCTCTAGGGGCCAGCATATTGAGGGCGGCACCCATCTCCTCTCCCTCGCTGCTTTACCTTCCCTGACCCTAAAGAGGGCGGGTACCCATTTACAGCTGGGTGAACTGGGGGATTGTACTGGAGCCAAGGCGAGTAAACGGTCACCCTTCCACTTGGTAACCACGCTTAATACTGCTTAACATTGGCTTGGGGAAAGCGAGTGCTCTGACCACTGAGCTATCCCGTTAGCTATCATCTCTACCATCTATCAAATCAAATGAAGTCAAATCAAATCACAATCTTTATTTCCGAGACTACGTGGAATAAGCGAAATATGCTTGTTTTTTGTCACATACAGTAGGACACACACACACATACACACATACACATACATACATTCACACACATACACACACATGAGTGCTTATTCCATTATCCTGGAAATTAAAGACTATAATAACAGAAGAGAACACACACACACACACACACACACACACACACACACACACACACACACACACACACACACCACACATACACACACACACTTTTATGGGGGGGGAAATATAATGATATAAAAAATAGGCTACTCGTCCCAATCCAGTTTCTTTCCCTTTGACAACTGTCAGCACGATTGTTTAGAGTTCTTTTTAAAGATTGAATCTTGGATAAATCATTTCTCCATGGACAGAGAAGTTGTAAGGGGTTCCCTGCACTTGTTTTTCTCCACTACTATTTTCTGAACAACAGCTCTGTGATGGTTCACGCACTGTTAACTCTACCGACATCTCACCTTTTTTCAAGGCAGAAATATTTTAATCCTTCTCTCTGAAGTTAATCTTCTGTCAGAAGCCCTTCTATCTTACAAAAAAATATGGCACTAAACACACACACACACACACACACACACACACTTACTTTATGGAGGAAAACAAAACAAAAAAGCCCTTAGGATATTTATCCCAATCCAGTGTCTTTTTCTTTGACAACTCTCAGCAGGATATTTTTAGAGATTATTTTTTTAATTGAATCTTTGATGAATCGTTTTCACATGGACAGAGAGATTGTAAGGGGTTCCCTGCACTTGTTTTCCTCCACTACTCTTTTCTGAATAACAGGCTGTTTCATGGTTCACGCACTGTTAACTCTACCGACATTTCTTTTCAGAGGAAACTGATGTTAACCCTTCTGTCTGCAGTAAACATTTATGATAGCAGCACTTCTGTCTTACAAAAGATATGGTGCTTAACACACACACACACACGTACACAAACACTCATACACAAACACTCATACACACACATACACACTCTTCTCTCTCTCTCTCTCTCTCTCTCTCTCTCCTCTCTCTCCTCTCTCTCTCTCTCTCTCTCTCTCTGTCTGTGTCTGTCTGTCTGTCTGTCCTCTCTCTCTCTCTCTCTCTCTCTCTCTCTCTCTCTCTCTTGTCTGTCTGGTCATCTGTCTTCTCTCTCTCTCTCTCTCTCTCTCTCTCTCTCTCTCTCTCTTCCTCTCTCTCTCTCTATCTCCCTCACACACACACAAGTCTTTCGGATGAGACTACAAACTGAGGCCCCATGTGCCAACGCACGCAGAACATCTTGCGCACACGTTAAATCCCGTTCCGCTTTTCGGAAGAGTAGGCCATTGTGTGCCGGTGGGAACGGATGACAAAACTTACAAAACTGCATACACACGGGGACTGGATTTTTTAAAAAGCACATGTGTGCTTATTCTATTATCCTCAAAATGCAAGAATAAAAAATAAAAATAAATAGACACACACACACACACACACACGAGCACGCGCACACACACACACACACCACGCACACACACACACACACACACACACATACACACACTTAAGAGGGACAGAGGCAGGGGAAGGGACAAATGCACAGAGAGACAGAGAGGACGGAGAAATCACACCCATGAAGCAACGAAACGGATCGTGGATTCGCCTATTACAAAGAAAACTGACTTCTAGACTGACTTCTCCCTGAACTCCCTGAGGAGTCATTAGACCACTGCAGCTTATTTTTTCCCGAGAGTATGTCTCGGCAAGCTAAATTTGACGCAGCCCATTAGCCTAGTTGCATGCGGGCATGTTCGGATCATTCATGTTATTGAGCATAGCTGCCCTACTCTTCCAGGCAAAGATACGTGTTAAAACCTCGTCCACTTGTCGTAGAAGATTCAGCCAGCAATAGCCAGTAGGAGAGGTGGAGCGACCATACCCAGCATGCACGCTGACGCCTAGAGAGGGATAGGCTCCGCCAGGTTCAACGTGCTCGAGAAAGACTCTGCGTGAACAATTCAGGACAACAACTGCTTAGGGAGATGAGGGAGAAGTCAGTCTTCTGGTGCTTTTTTTGTTTGTTTTTGGTTGGTTGGTTGGTTGGCTGGTTGGCTGGTTGGTGGTTGGATGGTTGGTTGGTTGGTTGTTGATGATGATGAGGAGGATGAGGATGATGATGATTAATATTATTATTATCTTCTTTCTTTCTTTGTGGTTGTTGTCATATTTGTTGTTATTGTTGCTGTTGTTGTTGTTCTTATTCTTCTTCTTCATCATCCTTGCTGTTGTTGATATTCCTCCTCCTCTTCTCCTCTTCTTCTTTTTCTTCTTCTCTTCCTCTCCTCTTCTTCTTCTTCTTCTTCTTGCTTGCTTGAGTTTGTTTAGTATGTTTGTTGTTTTTGTTAGTTTGCTTTTTTTTTTTTTTTTTTTTTTTTTTGCTTTTCAGGAAAAGAGTTCTGTGTGAGTTTTTGTTGTTGTTTTTTTTTTTTGCATTTCAGTTAAAGAGTTCTGTGTATAAATCACAGGCGAGCATTTCATACACAGATCAATGACCTTACGATGACAGCTGAGCTAATCTCCTGCATTGATCTATCTATCTATCTATCTACTTATCTATCTACCTACATTTAGCTATCTGTCTACTTATCTAGCTACCTACATTTAGCTATCTGTCTACTTATCTAGCTACCTACATTTAGCTATCTGTCTGTCTGTCCTGGTTTGCCATTTCCTGTTGAAGCCAGGAAACAGGAATACGTGTAGTAGGCATACATCGTAATCGTCCTTGTATTCATTGCTCATTTTCTTGTTTGTTTTGTATGTGTGTGTGGGATTGGGGGGGGGGGGGGCAGGTTGGGTGGGTGGGTTTCTGGGGGGGGGGGGGGGGGTCTTGTCATCAGCCTGCACTGACAGTCTGAATTCTCTGTCGTCCCATGTTGTTTCCTGCTTCCTCCCTTTGTCTGTCTGTCTCTGTCTGTCTCTGTCTCTCTCTCTCTCTGTTTCTCTCTCTCTCTCAGGTCGGATGGGAAAAATGTGTGAATGCTTATCTGTAGCCCTTGAAAATGAAGATCATTCATACGTTCTTTCATTCATTCATTCATTCATTCTCTCTCTCTCTCTCTCTCTCTCTCTCTCTCTCTCTCTCTCTCTCTCTCTCTCTCTCTCTCTCTCTCTCTGAAATCATTGTTCTCTTCCATTGCATAACCCCCCCCCCCCCCCCTCACTCCCTTTTGTTGTATTGTGGCCTAAGGCCCATGTACTATTAAACTATTTCAGAGTTCAGAGTTCTCTCTCTCTCTCTCTCTCTCTCTCTCTCTCTCTCTCTCTCTCTCTCTCTCTCTCTCTCTCTCAGGTCGGATAGGAAAAAGTGTAAATGCTTACATGTAACCCTTGAAAATGAATCATTCATACGTTGATTCATACATTTACTTATTTATTCGTTCATTCATTCATTCATTCATCTCTCTCTCTCTCTCTCTCTCTCTCTCTCTCTCTCTCTCTCTCAGGCCGGATGGGAAAAAGGTGTAAATGCTTATCTGTAACCCTTGAAAATGAAGATTATTTATACGTTGATTTATTCATTCAATCATTCCTTCATTCATATATTCCTTTCTCTCTCTCTCTCTCTCTCTCTCTCTCTCTCTCTCTCTCTCTCTCTCTCTCTCTCTCTCTCTCTCTCTCTCTCTCTCTCTCTCTCTCTCTCTCTCGTTCTCAGCAACAACAAAATGAATGTAACCTGAAATATCCATGAAGATGTTAATGGCAGGAGAACGAGGTACATTAATTTTGCTTTGTGAGGTCTAGCACTATTAAACACTAAGCCAAACAACAACACCTACAATATTCTATCAAAACAGAGTAGCCAGCTTAATCACTTGAGACTAATCATCTCTGCCTTTTAGTTGTTCTGAGGTACTTCGCTGCTCAGATTTTTTAAATATCAGAATGTTGGTCTAAAGCTTTTAACGGAAAAGATTCTGGAATACCATTGTCGTCGTTCGCATTTAGCGCTAAATGGTACTCCTGGTGACAAAACAACCTCTTTGGGGTGTATTTTTTTCCTCAATGTCTTAGCTTTAGTTTTGGTCAGCCACCCTTTAAATCATGGGTCAGTGACCTTTTTGGTGAAAAAATCATTCTTGTTCGAGTTCTCTCTCTCTCTTGACATTAATGTTCAGGTCAGTTGGGGATTATGTATTGTTAAATATACACTTATCTTCTTTAAATCATGTTGTCGTTGTTGTAGTAGGGGTTTTTTCCCTCTTGTTTTGTTGATAGTCCCTAATCAGGGCAAGGGCCTGATGAAAAAAAAAGTATGCGTATGCTTATTCTGTTACCCTTAAAAGAATAAAGATTCATTCATTTAAAAAATTCATTCGTTCTCTTTTCATCTCTCTCTCTCTCTCTCTCTCTCTCTCTCTCTCTCTCTCTCTCTCTCTCTCTCTCTCTCTCTCTCTCTTTCTCTCTCTCTCTCTCTCATTCTTTCTCTCTCTCTCTTTCTCTCTCTCTCTTAAACATACACTCATGATCTTTAGTCACCCCACCCCCTATCTCCGCCATCCCCCCCAAACACCAATTCTCTCAGCTGTATGGCCTCCCTCCTCCCCCCCCCCCACCCCCACCCCCAATTCACCACCCACCCCCCACCACCCTCGCCCCCGTCCCCCCCCCCCCCCCCACCACCACCACCAGACCTTCCGGCTACAAACCAGTGACTGGAATTGTTTGTCAACACTTGCTTGGGACACACACACGAGTCTTAGTGCCAACTGTACATTGTGTTATAACAGTGGCCTAGTCCCCCACCCCCCACCTGCCCCCCCTGCCCCCTGCCCCCCCCCCCCCCCCCCCCTGCCCCCCCCCCCACCCCCCGCCTCCTGCCCCACCCCCCAGCCCCCCCCCCCTCCCCCAGCTCTCCTGCCCCCCACCCCCTCCACACGACAATAACTGCCAGTGCCTTGTCAAAAGCGCCAGGCTGCCTTGTATGCAGAAACCTGTCCGCTTGTTTGGAAAGAGCCACAGCAATTGAAAGCGATGAATAGTCTTGTGTGTTTGTTTGTATGTGTGTGTGTGTGGGGGGGGGGGGGGGGGATGGGGGAAGAGTGGGGGGGGGATGATGTGGTGTGTGTGTGTGTGTGTGTAGGACGGGGGGGGGGGGAGGTGAGTGGGGGTGATATTGTGAGAGAAGGGAGAGTGTGTTGTTGTTGTTGTTGTTGTTGTGGGGGGGGGGGGGGGGGTTCGTGGTGTGTGTGTGTGTGTGTGTGGTGTGTCGTGTGTGTGTGTGTGTGTGTGTGTGTGTGTGTGTGTGTGTGTGTGTTGTATGTGTGTGTGTGTGTGTGAAGGGGAAAGTGGGGGAGATGTGGTGTGTGTAGGATGGGGGGATGATATTGTGAGGAGGGAGAGTGTGTATTGTTGTTGTTGTGTGTGATGTGTGTGTGGTGTGGGGAGGGGGATGGGGGATGATTGGTGTGTGTGTAGGAGGGGGGAGTGGGGATATTTGAGGAGGGAGATGTTGTTGTGTGTTTTGTTGTTTTGTTGTTGTTGTTGTGTGATGTTGTGTTTGTGTGTGTGTGTGGAGGGGGGTCGTGTGTGTGTGTGTGTGTGGGGGGGGATGATGTAGTGTGTGTAGGTAGTGAGGTGTGGGGGTGATATTGTTGTGAGGGAGGGTTGTTGTTGTTGTTGTGTGTGTGTGTGTGAGGGGGGAGTCGTGGGTGGTGTGATGTGTGGTGTAGAAGGGGGTGAGTGGGGGTGGTTGATGTGTGTGTGTGTGTTTGTGTGTGTAATCTTGAATAATCCTGCGTGTATATGTGTGTGAAATGTACGTGTGTGCGTGTGTACGTGTGTATGTGTGTATGTGTATAAGTGGTTGTGTGGTGTGTTGTTGTGTGGTGTGTGTGTGTGTGTGTGTGTGTGTGTGTGTGTGGTGAGTGTGTGTGTGTGTGTATGTGTGTGTTTTTATTTATTTATTTATTTATTTGTTTATTCTTTTATATCGAGGATAATGGAATAAGCACCTATGTGCTTTTTTTTACATCCAGTCCCCGGAATATATGTGTAGTGTGTGATGTACGTGTGTACGTGTGTATGTGTATGTGTGTGTGTGTGTGTGTGTGGTGCCATATTGTATTCATGTCTATTGCCTTGTAGGAGTCCACTCTGGCATTCCCGGGACGCTTCTGACACTGCTTTTTATCTTTGCAGGAGAGGTGGCCTTCCTCTTTGTATGTCTCACGTTCTCTCTCGCCCTCTGCCTTTGTGGCCTGTCCTCTTTGTCCACTTTCTTTTTAATTTCCTGCAGACAGATAAGGTTAGAGCGGGGTCTCCTGCAACTGTGTGCAAATCAGCCCCGAGCGTTAGATCTTCTTTAGTTGGAGTGTACCCTCAATTGAAATTCAGATTCAAAATACTGTATTTATCCCAAACAGAGAAATTCCGTTTTGGTTAGGAGCTAAGTATTCAACGTCAAAGAAGGAAAGAATGAATTGCTTACATGTCCCCAGAGAGCTTACAGCTGACACCACTATACAACATCAACACCTTATGCTCTCTGTGCATACAACACATAGCTGACATGACTCCCACACAAGTTTACCTAACATAGTTACCCAGGCGCTCCAAGTTCTAGGTCATAGAGGGCATGTTATTTTATTTTTGTATTCTTTTATTTCGAGGATAATGGAATAAGCAACTATGTGCTTTTTTTCATTTAGTCCCCGTGTGTATAGGAACGGGTTTTAACGTGTGTGCAAGATGTTCTGCGTGCATTCGCACATGGGACCTCGGTTTATAGTCTCATCCGAAGGACTTTCCGGGGAGAGTGGAGTCGGAACTGATGTTAACTCCAGAGGAAAAATTCTCTTGAACGAGAATCGAACCTGGGTCAGCAGATCACGAAAACATCACTGTGACCACCAGGCTATCCCGTCCCCGTGTTAGAAATTGTGTGTAAGGATTGCTGTTATTGGTTAAGTTTAAGGAGATGCGGACCAATGAGAAAAGAGGACACATAAGGCCAGCACTGCAGGAAAGTGGGATCTAGCAGTTTTTAGGGCTACACACCTGTATTCGAAAATCGCACTGTTCCTTCTGTTTTTCCAATTTGTGTAAAAAAAACCTAAAAAAACAACCAACAACAAAACTAGCCTCCGACTCAAAACTCATGTGATTTTGTACAAATTTGGTAGGTTTGAATGTTTTTTTCATTTTTCAGCAAACACTGTACCCCCTCAGTCCTTTGTCGTCTGCTAGCTTCCGAAAGACCAATGAATTTGTCAAGAGTCAAATAACACGGCTGGCAGGTCCACAGGAACCCCTTCTCACCATCGTCAAGAAGAAAAAGCTGACATGGTTCGGCCACGTCACCCGCCACAACACTCTGCCCAAAACAGTACTGCAGGGAACACTCGAAGGTGGCAGAAAGTGGGGAAGACAGAACAAGTCATGGATGGACAACATCAGAGAATGGACCAGGAGGCTTACCACGGCATCGTCTTTCGTGTCTCCCCCACGACCGCCAAGGTCACGGGTCTGATGATGATGATGATGAGCTTCCTAATCGCAATATGTATGGGTGGGGTCAATACTGTAGGAATAAAAGCAATCTTCAATTTATGATAATTTCCAACTTTCTCGTGACTACCTGATATTGTTCTGTGTCCTCAATCCCAAAACAAGTAAACAGTACATTTTTTCATACTTTAAAAAATCTGTGAACATAACCCAAAAAATGTTCACACTTACACTCTATAGATACGACAAGACCCGTAAGCTAAAACATGTGTGTAACCTAGATATTCTGGAAGTTGAATTCATTACTCACAGAAAAAAGCGTGGCTTTCATTGTCGCCTGATATGGAGGTTAGAAAAGCCAGCACTTTTTTTTGAAAGTCAGTTACGTCCACATTTCAATTTACACCTGTCTACTACTTTGCTCCTCCTGTGAAGATGCTCGGGGACCTGTCAGTATAAACAGCATCCCCACCTTCTAGAAAGTCTGTGCTCGGAATTTCCTCTTTTCTATCCCTCTCTTTGTTTCTGCTTGTTCCATTTCTTCCTGTCACCTCCTTCTGGTCAATGTTCTGCCTTCTTGGTTTATTCCTCTGTCTTTTTCCCAGAAAGACTTCAAATATAACAATCCTTCTCCGTATTGAAGTCAGATGCGCTAGGCCTGACTTGTCAAGTGCTTAACGGTATCACAACGCATTTTCGCTCATAATGATAGACAACGGCGGTTGCTATGTGAGCGTTGGACGAAGAAAACTACCATAAAAACAGAGACAATTGAAAGGGAAAGAGAACGCAGATTATGTTTGGGAAGGGTTTTATAACCAGCTTTTCCCCGAATCTGTATTTTCTTTATTCCTCCGATGTTTTTCTATGTTGTTTTGTATTATTTCCTTTATTACAGTGTCTGTCACGCTATCTGTTCATCTATATGTCTCTGTCTCTCTTTTGTCTCTCTGTTTCCCCTACTAACATTGTCTGCTGTTGTTTTTCTTCCTCTCTCTCTCACTCTCTCTCCCTCCTCCCCCCCCTATCAGAACCCACCCCACACCCACACACCTAATCCTACTCCCCCACCCGCTCATCCCCCTCACACCCATATCACACACACACACACACTCCACACTTTCTCTTGCTCTAAATCCATCTCCTTCTTTCAAGCCTTGTTTTGCACAACACAACACCAGCGCTGTATCTGGTAATATTCACACCATTTCTTGTTTCAAGCCACTGTTTGGTAAACCACATGTTGGAACTGTTCGGCAGACAAAGACTGGAATCGATACACGATCTCGTGCATGTCAGTTTGCTTGTGTACACACCTGTAGTAGTAACCTGTTGTTGGACGATTTTGACCAGATTCACATTCCTCTGTATGCCAGTATGCCATACAGATTTGTTGTATACATTTACACCAATGATCTTACGGACAATGGGGGGGTTGAAACGATTGTTTTCATTAGATTTTCTCAACCACTTTAGGCAATATTGTTCATGATAATAATAATAATAATAATAACAATAATAATAGTGTATGGAATTTATATAGTGCCGATCTTGTAAAGCAACAAATCAAAGCGCTCAGATGACTTTTTAAAAATTATGCTGTGTATGCAGTTAATTTTGTCATCTGTCATCATGATAGTATATTCTGTATGGCATCTGTTGCAATGTGAAGTCATCCGTCACAATGTATGTATGTATTTATGTGAATGTGACAGGACAGTAATAAGTGTACTTGATGTCCTGTCAAGGCATGCTTGTAGTTTGGTGACACTTTTCTTGAATAGATTCTGTTTAAAGCAAGGGATGGATGTCACAGAGAGAGAGAGAGAGAGAGAGAGAGAGAGAGAGAGAGAGAGAGAGGAGAGAACTCGAATGCGAACGCGAACTCGAACTCGAATGTTTTAATGAGGGTAAATGGATAAGCCAGGGGCTTCTTTACACCAGGCCCTCAAGAAAAAATTAACAACAACAAAAGAGAGAGAGAGAGAGAGAGAGAGAGAGAGAGAGAGAGAGAGAGAGAACTCAACGGGAACTCGAACTGAATGTTTTAATGAGGGTAAATGGATAAGTCAGGGCTTCTTTACACCAGGCCCTCAAGAAAAAAATTAACAACAAAGAGAGAGAGAGAGAGAGAGAGAGAGAGAGAGAGAGAGAGAGAGAGAGAGCAATAGTTAGTCAAAGCACCATTGAAAACCACTTTTCAAAACAAGTCATGAAAAGGTGGTGCAGAAGAAAAAAAATTGTTTGTACCATACTTTAAAGGCTATCAACAATACCATACATGCACACACACTATGGACTTATCAATACCACTTAAGAGAACTTCTTTCCCCAAGCAATCCATCCATATCAAGACATGTCACTTCCAGTTGAACTGTTTGTAAATGTATTTTGGTAAAAATCACTGTTACCTGACCAAGAAAAGATCAACTAACGACTTTCCTTTCGAAACATGCGATGTTTTCTTTATATTTGTTTGCTGTTTGTTTCCCCATGGGGATGTCGGAGGTCTATTAGTGTAGATAGCATTCCCGCCTTTTAGAAGTTATGTGCTAGGAATTCCCTCTTTTCTATCCCTCTCTTTGTTTCTGCCACGTTCCTTTTCTTCCTGTCACCTTCTTGTCTATTTTCTGCCTTTTTTTTTCAAAAAGACTTAAAAGATCATCCTCTCCCACGCTGAAGATGGATATACTGGGCCTGACTTGTCAGGCACTTAGGAGCAGTGCATAGCGTTTTCGCTCATATGACAGACAACAAGTGCTGGTGTATGAGTGTTGGACAAAGAAGAAGATATCAGTTGTGTTACCTGTCGGAAACTGGATCAACTTACACCTGTCCTAGTAAACATGCAGTGTCATAAACTGAGCAGACACTTGACTTCCTTCCTCACAGGTGAGGAACTTCACTGGCTCCCTGTCAACAGGGGTATGCATTAAACTCACACTTACCTCACCGTTCTCTTTTCTGCCTGTCCTTCTGTCAACAGGGCGGTTCGTCTCGTGTCAATGACCTCCTTCTTCTCCTTCATAGGAATTTCTGGACCATTGTACAGCATCTGGGGAAACTGGCTCACAGTTTCAACATGTATTCAATATTATCTGCCTTACACTACATAGCTATCTCTCTCTCTCTCATCCAGAAGTTTAATTCCTTTTGTTTAATGTTCTGTCATATAACTTTTTTCTGCTTCATCTTCTGTGATGTTCCCGTCCTGCTGTTCCCATGCTGCTCATTTCTATCTCCCCATTACAGCCATACACGAATTCGTTATGTCGCATCGTCAGGGTCGGAATTCCTCAGGGAGACCATTAGTATCAGGTCGCCATGGGGCCACTATCCAGAGCGGCCCTGCACTGCTTCCGTGTCACTTTAGTGGTGTTCAGTGGTGCCTGTTCTGAGCTAACAAACGCAGGACACCAGGGACTAACAACAGTATTAGTTCAGTCGTGGAGCCAGACTGATAGAGTCGCCCGCCCAAGGTGGCGACCACGACATCGTCCCTTCAGGGACCTTCCACCTTGAACCCCTAGCCCCAAAGGCTTTGACACAAGCTCACCACAGGCACAGGACCTTATGGGGAAACTAAATTTGAGGTCACCATGAGACCAGAGCAACTGGGCCACCGAATCAGAGGCAATTTTCATTGCGTGATGATTAATGATAATGAGGATGATGTAATGATGCCGCCTGGAAGTGTATATGCTTTGAGACTACTTGACGGGGTTGTACTCTACGCTTACTATCATAATATTTCCTAGAGTCAAAGGGACTGAGAGATACAGACACCTGCAGTGTTGGTCAGGTAATTTGAGCAACACTCTCAAACTCGCATCCATGAAGTGGATGAAGCTTGACTGTGTGGTCCCAGTCTTCCCATTGTGCCCACAACACACTCACTCTGGGTAGGAGCCCACCGGAGTGTGAATAATCCCTAGGATTCGAACCCGTGACCTTTCAGTGCCTAACCCAGGCGCTAACCACTGCGCCATGTCGGCTGGTCAGTGTTTATATAATTCCATTTAAATTTGAAGTGTACTCTTTCCTTAGTATGAAGCATTATTCAAGTCGTTCGCTGGTACCCCTGCCTGTGTGCGTGTGTGTGTGTGAGAGAGAGAGAGAGAGAGAGATAGAGAGAGAGAGAGATTCATTATGCCATTGTTTTCCTTTAAATGTTATGTTTTCTGTTGAATGTTTGACAGTGTTCCTGTGCAGTTTGCTATGGCTACTGCTCTTTTCCGTGTAATGATGAATACTGGTTGAAGTTTCTCTTTCCCTTTTACCACAATGTGATGATTTATGTGGTTTGTTTTGTTGATGGATGGCAATGGGATGGCGTTTTCAGATGCTTGAATTGTTATGTTTTCTTGTTTGCTGCTTGCATATTTGCCTGTTTCTATCATTATTAGGCCTATCATTTGGTGTTCTGAGTGTGCTGTGCTTTTTTTGGCTATTTTGTTATTGTTTTTTCTGGTTTTGTTTATTGTTTTGTTTGTTTGTTCGTTGTTGTCTCGTTTTTCTTTTGTTTTTATTTTTAAGTTTGTTTTTGGTTGGTGGATATTTTTTATCATAATGTTATCCTTGATAAGGGCAGGGACTGGATGTAAACATGAGACCTTATTTATTATCCTCGAAATAAAAGAATTTGACCTCTCTCTCTCTCACTCTCGCTCTCTCTCTATCTCTTCCTTATTCATTATCCTCGAACTAAAAGAATTTGATTTGATTTGATTTGATCTCTCTTTCATATTTCCAGTCGCCCCTCTTCACGTGCCCCTAGTTAATACTGCTGTGTTATCTACCGTGTAACTGTAGCTGAAAGCTATGAGCAAACAATTGTACAAATGAAGGGACCACCCAGAGCCTAGCAGTCTGTGGACAAAGCATTAACAGTGTCAGTCTGGTCAGGGGCATGCCATGAGGGAAAATGAAATAATTTCTTCCCCACCACACAGTCCTTTTATCCCTGTGTCAATTTCTGCATGTCATCATGGTCATACCTTTTGCTTATACACTCAGGTACAAAACGTGCTCTGTCTGTTTTTCTGTCTGTCTGTCTCCCTCTGTGTGTGTATTCTCCTGTGAAAAAAGTGATCTCCTCCCTCTCTCTCTCTCTCTCTCTCTCTCTCTATGTGCTTGTGTGTGTGTGTTGTGTTTCTTTTTGTGTTTCACTGCATTTTGCATATCTCCCCCTCACCCCAATTCTGGGTACTGTAGCCTAAGGCCAATGTGCATGTCAAAACTGTTCAGGGTTCAAATGAGGAAATATTACCATTTTTAAAATGCAGACCAGCGCCATGACGCAGTGGTTAACCTTGGGTTACGGACTGCAAGATCACGGGTTCAATTCCCATAAAAGTCATAGGGATTTTTCGGACTCAGCCGGCTCCTACCCAGAGTGAGTGTGCTATGGGCTCAGTGAGAAGACTGGGACCACACAGTCGAGCTTCATCCACTTCACGGATGCGAGTTTGAGAGTGTTGCTCAAATTACCTGACCAACACTGCAGGTGTCTGTATTTCTCAGGCCGGTTGGCGCAGGGATATATTATGATAGTAAGCGTAGAGTACAGCCCTGTCAAGAAGTCTTAAAGCATATGCACTTCCACAGCAGCATCATTAGGTCATCCTCATGCAATATAAAAAAATTGCCTATAATTGTGTGGTGCCAGTTGCTCTGGTCTCATGGTGACCTCAGATTCGGTTTGCCCATACACTTCTGTGTCTGTGGTGAGTTTGTGTCAAAGCCTTTGGGGTTGAGGGTTCGTGGGGAACTGTCGTTGGAGGGACGTTGTGGTGGTTGCCACCTCGGATGGTCAACTCACTCAGTCTGGTCCGCGACTGAGCTAATACTGTCGTTAGTAGGGGCTTAGTAGGTGTGTCCTGCTATGTTAGCTCAGAACAGGCACCACTGAACACCACCAAAGTGACCCAGCAGCAATGCAGGGGCCCTCTGGCTGGTGACCCCCGGTGGCCTGATAGTGATAGGCTCCCTGTGGACTTCCGACCCTGAAGATGAGACATAACAAATCTGGGTGTGGCTGTGGCGGGGAGATTGGAATGAGCGGCGTGGGAGCAATAGGACGGGGGACGTCACAAGCAGCAAAGAGAAAAAAAATCTAAATGCATGCACACTAGCGTGGCCAAAATTCCCCATTGGTGAACCTGGGAGCTCTGGCTGTGTCCCAGCAGCCGTGGAGAAAGCTGGCATGGTGATCGATGTTTTCCTGTCAGGGCTTCATCCTGGAGACCTCTCCTGTGCCCTTGAGGCAGAAGAGTCCCGTGGTGTGAGGTCCAGCTGTCGTCTGATGTACAGGTTGTAGTTGTCATCTGATGTACAGGTTGCAGTTGTCATCTGATGTACAGGTTGTAGTTGTTATCTGATGTACAGGTTGTAGTTGTCATCTGATGTACAGGTTGCAGTTGTCATCTAATGTACAGGTTGTCATTATGTACATCTGATTTTTATTTCAGGTTGTAGTTATCATCTGATGTACAGGTTGTAGTTATCATCTGATGTACAGGTTGTAGTTGTCATCTGATGTACAGGTTGTAGTTGTCATCTGATGTACAGGTTGTAGTTGTCATCTGATGTACAGGTTGTAGTTGTCATCTGATGTACAGGTTGTAGTTGTCATCTGACAATACAGGTTGTAGTTATCATCTGACAATACAGGTTGTAGTTGTCATCTGACAATACAGGTTGTTGTTGTCATCTGACAATACAGGTTGCAGTTGTCATCTGAGGGGAACTTCACTACACTACACTAAACAGGAACCAGTAAAAACAGTGCACACACACACACCCCACACACATTCTATACAACTACCACCCCTATTCACACTAAACTACTACATACACTACACTACATAGTACCATACACTACACTACACCACATACTACACTACACTACACTACACCACAAACACAAACTACACTACACTACCTCCCCACATACACTACACTAGAATAATTAAGTGGCCATGGACCTACAACACACACACTACACTCACACAGTTGACACAAACTACACTACACTACAAACACATAACTACACTCATACGCTAGACAAGTGGCCATTCAAACACTACATACACACCTTACATTTCGGCAATAAAGCAGCCTACACGACATTAGTGGGCAATACACTATAACTAAAACTACATCTCTACCGGCAAACACAACTCTACCTTACCTCACCCTGATAAACAGTAGAAAATGTGAGTTTGGAGGGGGGAAAGGATAGCTGGTTGGCCAATCCTTTTAAAGGACGGTGCAAGAACTGACACAGGGGAACAGAGTGTGTGTGGGGGGGGGGGGGGGGGGGGAGTAGGTGTGTATGTATGGATGTGTGTGGATGTGTGTATGTGAGTGTGTGTTGAGGGGGGGGGGGGGGTGGTCCTCGCCCACAACACACACACACACACACACTCACACACACACACACACACAGATCTATTTTCTGGCTTCTTGGTCCATTCTCCTGCCTTTTTTCCAGAAAGACTTAAGAGATAACATTTCTTTTATGCTTTATTTATTTATTTATTTATTTTATTCTTTTATATCGAGGATAATGGAATAAGCACTTACGTGCTTTTTTACATCCAGTCCTCGTGTGTATGCGGATTTGTGAATTCTGTCATCTGTTCCCACCGGCACACAATGGCCTACTCTTACGAAAAGCGGAACAGGATTTAACCTGTGCGCAAGATTTTCTGCGTGCGTTCGCACACGGGGCCTCGGTTTATAGCCTCATCCGAAGGACTATTGGGGAGAGTGGAGTCTGCACTGATGTTAACTCCAGAGGGAAATATCCCCCTTAAACGGGAATCGAACCGGTGTCGTCAGATTGCGAGCGCAATGTTCTGACAACTAGGCTATCCCGTCCCCCTAAAGTCGAAGTCCGATGCACTGGGTCTGACTTGTCAGGCGCTTAACGGCAGCGTGACACATTTTTGCTCATATAACAGACAAGAATAGTTTCTGTCTGAGTGTTCATTAAAGAAGAAGATATATTTTTTTATAACATTGTTGCTGACAAATTAAATTCTTATAAACATCTGACATTGTAAATGCGGGAAAAGTAACATTTCAAAAATCATTGTGAACGACTTGATCTCACACACCACCATCTTTCAAGCCAATGCTATTGTGGTAACGGATGCTTTGACAGATGTGTGTTTGACATATGTGTGTCTGATATCTGTTGTGCTATGTTAATGGAATAGTGTTTTAGAATTAACCAGGCTTGTTGATATTTGTCTCATCATACAACGTGTTCTAACATTCACATTCAAACACATTACTTTCTCAAAACGGAGAAATTTACATGCATGTGTGTGCGCTGCATGTCAAGTCAAGTCAAGTCAAGTCAAGCCATTTATTAAAATTTCCAGCTAGTACATTGAATAAGCAATGTGTTTACTTTTTGCATCAAGCCGTTTATCTAGAACATGTGTGTGTGCACTGTGTGTGAGTATGTGGACGGTATGTGTGCGCGCACGCACGCACGTACACTGTACTGATGCTGGCATGAGTACATGTGATTTTTGCACCGATGAGTTTATGACTGGCTATCGCATCGCTGATGTTTGGATGATGTTTGTCTTGTGATGTATGGGCAACGGGAAGGCAGCTGTGCTAAGATATTATAATAATAATAATAATAATAATAATAATAATAATAATAATAATAATAATAATAATAATAATAATAGTAATAGTAATAATAATAAATGGAACTTACATAGCCCTATATCTTGCAAAGACAAATCAAAGCGCATGCATTCAACCTAATCTTACACAGTCATGCAATCAATGATAAATAATCAATAGTTTAAACAAACAGATATTTACAAACATGGTGCGCTGCAGACAAAATCTATGAAATAAAATTTCAATAGTCAAATGTTTTTCAAAAGCGCACGCACGCACTCACACAGGTCGTATACTTAAGCAGGGTGATAGGACATGGGTTAGTGAAGGTGGGATAGCTCTGAAACAGAAGGGGGGAAATCTTAGGTTTGAAATAAATATGTCTTGAGGCTTGATTTAAAATGTGTCATAACTAGGTTTCTGGCGAAGAGAGAGAGGGAGCTCATTCCAGGTCGATGGACCCAAAATAGAGAAAGAGCAGCGGCCAACAGTGGATTGGCTGAATCTAGGTATTCGTAGCACAAGGTATCTGCAGTAGAGCGGAGGGAACGTGAAGGAGTGTACAGGTTAAGACATTCACAGAGGTAGGAGGGTGCAGTTTTGTGGAGACATTTGCAACAGAGGGTACTGATCTTATAATTTACTCTCTGTGGCACAGGCAGCCAGTGGAGAGATCGCAAGAGAGGGGTAATGTGCTCAGATTTTTTCTTTCTGAGAACTAGTCGTAGTTTTCTGCGATGCATCCTATCCTGTTTATTGTTGTTGTTTATGTAAAGCTTATCACCCACATGAATTCTCTGCCCCCCCCCCCCCTCTCCCTCACCGTGGAGATGCCCTGGGGCCTGTCAATATAAACAGCATCCCCACCTTCTGGAAATTTTGTGCAAGAAATTCCCTCTTTTCTATCACTCTCTTTGTTTCTGCCTTGTTCTTTTTTCCCTGTCACCTCCTCTTTGTTTAGTTTCTGCCTTCTTGGAGCATTCTCCGTCCTGCCTTTTTTTTCTTAAAAGAAAACAATTTCTCTCCAGTGCCCAAGTCCGATGGGCTAGGTCTGACTTGTCAGGTGCTTAACGACAGCGCAATGCATTTTCGCTCATATGACAACAATAGTTGCTGTCTGAGCATTCGACAACGACGATGACAAAGAAGAAGAAGAAAGAAAGAAGAAGAAGAAGGAAGAAGAAGAAGAAGAAGAGAAGAAGAAGAAGACAATACAATACATACAATGCAATGCAATACAACACAACTCAACACAACACAACACAATACAATACAATACAGAAAATAATATAATAATAATAATAATAAATAAATGTATGGAATTTATATAGCGCTGAATCTTGTAAAGCAACAAATCAAAGCGCTCAGATGACTTTTTTTTTGGGCGTGTGTATGCGGTTTTGTAAATTCTGTCATCTGTTCCCACCGGCACACAACGGCCTACTCTTTCGAACAGGGGAACAGGATTTAACGTGTGTGCAAGATGTTCTGCATCCGTTCGTACACGGGGCCTCGGTTTATAGTCTCATCCGAAGGACTTTGACATTCAGTTCGATTTTTTGGTCAAACTGGGAAGAAAGGGCGAGGCTGGGAATCGAACCCAGAACCTCACGGTTTACTTGTTGGCAGGTAAACGTCTTAACCATCCTGCCACCTTCCTTCACAATGCCCTCGTTTGTTTCCGTGACGGTCAGCCTGGCTCTTATCACTCACAGTAGCCACTATCACTGAGGCAACAACTAGTTTATGTCACACTGATCCTGATAATATAAGTTATCTTCCTACAGCAGACATCGTAATTATAGGTTATCTCTTTTGCTGATTATAATTATCTTCTCCCCGATATTCAGACCTTTCTCGCATACGGTGTAATGAAAGTCAATGTTTAAAAGTTTCTAGATGGTACATTGAATAAGTCATGCATTTGCTGTTTTCATCATCAAGCCGTCTATCTAGAAACAAATATTACTTAATGATAGTATTCAACAACAACATTATTACAACCCTTAACAATAAAATGTATCAAGAAGAGAAAAAAATTCAAGTGTAGTGTAGTGTGGTGTGATGTGGTGTGGTGTAGTGTGGTGTGGTGTGGTGTGGTGTGGTGTGGTGTAGTGTAGTGTGTGGTGTGGTGTGGTGTAGTGTGGTGTGGTGTAGTGTGGTGTGGTGTGGTGTAGTGTAGTGTAGTGTGTGGTGTGGTGTGTGTAGTGTAGTGTAGTGTAGTGTAGTGTAGTGTAGTGTAGTATAGTGTAGTGTAGTGCAGTGCAGTGTAGTGTAGTGTAGTGCAGTGTAGTGTAGTGTAGTGCAGTGCAGTGCAGTGTAGTGTAGTGTAGTGCAGTGTAGTGTAGTGTATGTAGTGCAGTGTAGTGCAGTGCAGTGTAGTATAGTGTAGTGTAGTGTAGTATAGTGCAGAGTAGTGTAGTGTAGTATAGTGTAGTGTAGTGTAGTGTAGTATAGTGTAGTGTAGTGTAGTGTAGTGCATGTAGTGCAGTGTAGTGTAGTGTAGTGCATAGTAGTGCCGTGTAGTGTACTATAATGTATTGTCGTGTACTGCAGTGTCATGTATACCACTTTCACTTGCTGGAAATTTCTCTCCATGAAATCTTGGCTGCCCTCTTCGAGTTAAGTGCGTCGCCACAAACAGCAGCGCCACTTTCTGTTGATTCCTGGCCAAGGGCATATCATCTGTTGTCCTGGGAGAGCGGTTCTTCTACAGAACCTTTACCAAAGAGAACTCTTTTGCTGCCAAGGCTTCTTTTTATGTGCACTAATCCTACGTCACATATAGAACCTGGATTTTTGTCTCATCCGAAAGACTAGCACCCAGGCCACCATTTATAGTCTAGTGGATGGGGAGAAGGGAAGGAGGGTCTGAACACAGACGGGAATGGAACTCGCGACCTTTAGCTTTGTGGACAAGCGCGTTGCCACCCGATAATTGATCCACTGTATACTTGTCATAAATCTACCCCTTCCTTTTTCTCAGAAACAAACGTCATTTTTTTTTCTTTGCTCTTTTTTTCTTTAAAAAATAAGTTAACCAAAAGGGAGAGGGGGAAGCTGGTTTGAAACATCTTATGGTTGCCCCAAAGGTTTTCTAGAAAAAAGAGATATGTAATGTAAAGGTGAAGGGAAAAAAAAAACCAAACAAAAAAGTTATTAAACCAAACAAAACACCGGGGAGAAATGGAGAGAGTTGTGGGAAAGAGAGGTGGGAGGACACTTGAAGCAGCACAGCGAGCACAGAGCAGCTTTTATAGCAGTGTAGTAGAGTTAGTATAGTATTAGTTTTTGTGCGTGCGGCGTGCACTTTACTTGGGGGGCCTATTAATTTTACTGGGTTTATGATGTGTAAGAATGATTGAGTGCAAGCGCTTTGATTTTTCTCTGCAAGACATGCGCATATAAATTTCCCGTTGTAGTTGTAGTAGTAGTAGTAGTAGGAATTGCAGCAGCACAACAGCAGCAGTAGTATAGTAGTGTAGTAAAGTGTAGTAGAAATTTAAATAAATAGTAGTATAGTAGAATAGCACAGCAAACACGCAGGTAGTAGGAGTAGGAGTAGTATAGTAGTATAGTAGTAGAATTAAACAGCCCCGCAAAACCCCGCAGCAGTAGTAGTAGGAAAATAAAAGGAGTATATAGTAAGTGTAGTAAATTTGAGAGCCCCAAGATAGTAGGAGTAGGAAATAGTAGTTTTGTAAAGGGGGTAGTAGTTGGTTTTAAGTAGTAAATAGAGTAGTATTTGGAATTGATGAGAAAAAGAAAAAATCAACAAAATCAATAAAATACCAAACCAACAGACTGCACACCCATAATCATCTAAATCACCACCCCCCCCCCGCCTCTCTCTCTCTCTCTCTCCCCTCTCTCTCTCTCTTTCCTCTTTTCCTCTTTTCCTCTTCTCTCTCTCTCTCTTTTCTTTGATATGTTGTTTGCGGGTTTGTTTTGGGGGAGGGGGGGGGGGGGGTTTTTTTGTTTTTTGGGGTTTTTGTTTTTTTTGGTGGGTTTTTGTTGTTTTTTGTTGGTTTTTTGTTGTTGTTGTTTTTGTTGTTTTTGTTTTTTTGTTGTTTTTTTTTGGGGGGGGGGGGGAGAGCATGGTGTAAAAAAGCCCGAGTTATCCATTTTCTTCAAAAAAAAGTTCGAGTTCCCAGTTCTTCTCTCTCTCTCTCTTCTCTTCTCTCTTTTCTTCTCTCCTTTTCTCTCCCCCCACAACGTTAACCCCAAATTCCCCCCAACCACCCTCAGTTTGTTTATGTCCCTTTTTTTTGAACGACCCGACTTTCAGGCTCAATTTTAGTAGGCAAAATGTTTTACGGGTGACAAAAACCCCCCACACTTTTTAAAAACAGCCATATCTGTAAGAAAGGGGTCTTTTACCTGGTGAGGGGGGGGGGATGGGGTGGTGGGGGGGGGGGGGGGGGGGCCAAATTCTCCACGGGGGGGGGGGGGGGGGGGGGGGGGGGGGGGGGGGGCTATTTTCTTCCCCGAATGGGAGTTGACCTACAGTGACTCGACAGAGGTGCTTGGAAATGAATTAAAATTGCCCCAAAGAGCGCGCACTTTCCTCATGCCCCTTTGGGAGGCCAGAACTTATACCAAATTTTTCTTTTCTCTTAAACCCTCTCGCTTTTTCCCCTCTCTCTCTCTCTCCTTCTCCCTTCTCGCCTTTTCTCTCTCTCTCGTTTTTTTCTCTCTCTTCTCCTCTCTCCCCCTCGTTTCTTTCTTTCTCTCTCTTCTCCTCTCTCTCTCTCTCCTTCCTCTCTCTCTCTTCTCTTCTTTCTCTCTCTCCTTCTTCTCTCTCTCTTCCCCTCCTCCTCTCTCCCCTCTCTCCTCTCTCTCTCCTTCCTCTTCTCTTCTTCCTCCCTCTCTTTCCTCTTTTCCTTCCTCTCTCTTCCCCTCTCTCCCTCTCTCTCTCTCTCTCTCTCTCTCTCTCTCTCTCTCCTTCTCTCTCTCCCTCCTCGCTCTCCTTTTGTTTTCCCCAATGATAGAAAACCCCTTTTTCCATCCCCAACCCCAAAACGTATTGGGGCCCCGGGGCCCAAATTACATAAATTAAATCTTTCATATTCAGACTCTCTCTCTCTCTCTCTCTCTCTCTCTCTCTCTCTCTCTCTCTTTTTTTAATTAAAAATTTAATGTAACTGTTTTTACATTAATGTCAGGCCATTAGGGTTAGGGTTTTTTAATTGAATACACATTTATTTCTACCTTTTTTCTTTAAATCAATTAAAACTTTGTTTCGTTTTGTAGTTGAGTTTTGTTTTTTTTTTGTTGATGTTCCTATTCAGAGCAAAAGGGCCCGGGTGAAAAAAAAAGTATGTAAAGGTTTATTTGTAACCCTTGAAAAATAAAGTTATTCATTCATTTGTTTTCTCTCCCCTCTCTCTCTTCTCTCTCTCTCCCCTCTCTTTTCCTCTCTCTCTTTTGGTGAGTGTAAGTAAAAGTAAATTTTTTATTTCCAGACGGTACATTCAATGAAAAAATGCATTTGCGTTCTTCGTTGTGTGTGTGTGTGTGTGTGTGGTGGTGTGTGTTTCGTGTGCTGTGCTGCGGTGGTCGGGCGCGCGTTAGTAAACAAAAAAAGAAGTTACGCGATACATTGGTAAACCAGCTAATTGTGTTACCTGGCCCCAAAAAGCGTATGGACACAAAAAAACAACAAAAACAAAAACAAACACCAAACACCCAAACCCAAAAACCCCCAAAGGGGTTCCTTCCTTTTGGGGGGTGGGGGGAACGGGTAAAGTTGTCTGCTTGTTCCTTTTAAAGTAAAGAACTTTTCACAGGGAGTGTTACAGAGAGTGGAACATTCAATTTCGCCAATGTAGAGAAATGCAATGTTCCACAGCAGGTGTTGAATCAGTTGGAAAGAGAAGCGTAAAGCGAGGGATAGAAAAAGAGTGGAGTTCCAAGAGAGCAGAGATAGAGAGAGAGTGTGTGTGTGTGTGTGTGAGTGTGTAAAAGATAGCGGACAGCAGAAGTTCTTTTTTTCATTTTTTTCCATTTCATGCGTACCACTTTAAGCCACGGCAGATTTCTCTGCATGAAATTCGGGCTGCTCTCCCCGGGGAGAGCGCGTCGCCACAAAAGCACCGCCACCCATTTTTATTATATGTTTTCCTGTCTGCAACTGTATTTGTTTCCCTATCAGGGTGGCTTTTTTTTTTCTCTACAGAATTTTGCCAGGGACAACTCTCTTGCTGCCGTGGGTTCTTTTACGCGCGCTGAATAATTTTGTGTCCCGACCTCGGTTTCCTCGACTCATTCCGAAAGACTAGAACCCATACCACCACTCATGTCTATGGAAAAAAAGCACATAGATGCTTATTTCTTTTATCCTCGATATAAAGAATGAATAAAAAAAAAAATTAAAAAATATTTTAATTAAATGGATGGGGGAAAAGGTTGGGCCAAACGGGGATAGAACCACAACAACTTTCCGACCCGGACTTTGGCTTTCTAGGCAGGGAGCGCGTTACTGTGGACCCGCCGATCCCCCCTGACAAGCAATGCAGCACACAGCATCATCATCTTGCAGCAGGTGTGCCTGCTCCTCTAGGCACTCCCGCAGTGTACCAGGAGGCCACAATCCTGTAGTGATGCAGGGGCCTGAACTGTCCAGTACAAACAACCTTCTCCCCGCCTTCTGGGCCACGAGCTCCCTATTTTCTAATCCCTCGCTTTATTTTCAGCCTCGTTCCTTTCATCCTGTCACCCTCCTTCATTACCTTACTTTGTCTTCTTGATCCTTTCTCCTGCTTCTTTCTTTATGTTTCTTCTCCAGGAAAAGAAACCAAACACATAAAGATAACCATTCCCATACCCCCACCCCCCCCACCCCCTACCCGAAGAGAATACTCTGAGTTATACTGCGGCAGTGCAAGGCATTTTTCCTTAATAGTTTTTTATTGACTAACAACAATAGTTACTGTCTGAGCGGGGTCGGAGTAAACTAACCTGGTGGTTAGAAAATGCATCTGCGGACGCGGGTTCGAATCTCGTTCAAGGAGGATTTTTCCCTCTGAGTTACATCAGGCCGACTCCCACTCCTCTCCCCCCCCCCCCCCTCCCCCACCCCGAACAAAAAAAAACGTCCTTCGTATGAGACGAACAACTGATGTCCCGTGTGGCAACGCACCAGAAAATCTTTCGTACACGTTAAAACCCTTCCGCTCTCCGGAAGAGTAGTTCATGTGTGTCCGGTGGAACGGATGACAAAATTGACAAACTGCATACTCACCGGGACTGGGATTACAAAGAAAACGCACACGAGTGCTTTATTTCATTAATCCTCGAAAAAAATAATAAAAAATAAAATTTTTAAAAATAAACACACAGCAAACAAACAGAACACATACACACACGCACATACACACGCACACACACACACACACACACGCACTCACACACACAACACATACCACAACAACTCACAACACCACCCACACACACACACACACACACACACACCACAACACACACACACACACACACACACACTCAATACACCACATACACAAAACACACAAAACACACACACACACACACTCACAAAAATCACTTACACGACACACAAAAACACACACAACACCGCAACCCACAAACACAACACTCACTCACACACAAAATTCACACAACAACAACAACAACAACAACAACAAACACATACACAACACACACACACACACACACACACACCCACACATCACACACACACAACCACACACAAAACACACAAAACAACACACACCTTCCCTCTCTCATAATTCACCTTCATAATGAGACGAAAAACCGAGGTCCAGTGAGCGAACGCACGCAGAACATCTTGCGCACACATAGTAACTTGTTCCGCTTTTCGTAAGAGTAGGCTATTGTGTGCCGGTGGGAACAGATGACAGAATTTACAAAACCGCATACATACGGGGACTGGTTGTCAAAAAGCACATAAGTTTCTTATTCCATTATACACGATAAAAAAGAGAAAATACAAATAAATAAATACAACACGCACACACACACACAACACACATCACACAAACACACACACACACACACACCCACACACACACACACACCACACAACACACAAACACTCCACACACACACACACACTCACAAATTAACAAACACATACCACACACACACACACACACACTACACGCACGCACGCAACGCACGCACGCACAGGCCCCCTGCCCGCTGCCCCCCCCCCCCCCACCCCCCCCCCCCCCCCCCCACCCCCCCCCCTCATCTTTACCACCTTCTATAGGCTGGATTGTTTGGGTTGTATTTTATTTTGTTTTATCTTGTTAAAATTTCGGTGAAAAGCTGACAATTCCTGCTGTCATCTGCCCATTTTTGTTTCCTTGAAAATGTTGGGCCGAACAAATAAAAGGCAGACTGGGGAAAATGAGATAACACCCAGCACAGAGACTGACAACTTGGCTGTGCAGGCAGTCGAGCCACGAGTGACGGCAACAGCTTCGAGTAATCAGGCCATGACACTCACGGTGAGTGCTTACAACTGTTTGACGTCAGCACTTACGTCAAGCTCAGAAATTCCTACAACAAGGACAGCAGAAAAGTCACTGTTCCAAAGTTTAAACTGACAAAAAAGCATAGGTCCTTTTTTTTATTGTCCTCCACGTGTTTTGTGTTGTGTGTTGTGTGTGTGTTGTTTTTTTTTTATATATTCCTTTTCTTTCGAGATAATGGAATAAGCACTCATGTGCTTGTTTCGTATCCAGTTTTCCATAAGTATACAGTTTCTAAATTATGCCATCCGTTCACGCCAGCACACAATGGCCTACCTTCCTAGAAGTGGAACAGGTTTAACGTGTGTTGTAAGAATGTTCCTGCATGCGCTCATACACTGGCCATCGTATTATAGTCTCATCGAAGTGACTTTTGAGGAGATTGGAGTCGGCACTGAAGTTAACTCAAGGAAAAATCCTCTTGGACGAGATTCGAACCCGGTTCAACAGATCACGACGCAATGCACATCACTCCAACCAGGTAATCCCGTCTCGTGTGTGTAGTGTGATTCAGATTCATATACCAGATTCAGATTCAGAATATTTAATTGCCATTTAAATCATGTAAGACTTATTTGACACAACAAAAACAACAACTATAATTATCTACTTGCTAAAAGTGATACACTAAAAAACATGTTGTATATTAACTTCTCTTATTCTCTTCTATTCAAAACACACATACACATATCTGAGATATCGCTATATATATCAACTGTGATTTATGTCACTTAATTATGTACACAGTTTTTTGGCGTTCATTGTCTGTCGATTTGATTTTTAATAACAAATTACTTCTGAGTTCATCATATAAAATGCATTCATCAAGTAAATGAAATTCATCTTCAATTTTGTTACAGTGTCTACATTTTCTGTCCTCTCTGGATATATTTTGGTGTCTCCCTTTCTCTATCATTAAATTGTGACAGCTTGTGCGAAATTTACAATATGTCTTCTTATGAGTTTTGTTTTCATAGTTTACTAAGTATGGTTCCAATCTGTATTCTTTGGTAGCAAAATCATAAAATTTTAGTTTTGCAAACTCTTTCTTTTGGTAGATCCAAAATGTTTTATACATGTCCTCAAGTTTTCTTCTAACAGCATAACTCAACCGATGAACATTAAGAGTGCTTTGGTTCTTCCAGACATGTTTGAATCCAATTGTGTACAGAATATTTTTCACTGTGTTTATCCATTTATCGTGTGTATTATTCTGATACAAATAATCGTATACTATTCTAATATAAGAGTCTGGTTTTGATTCTGTCAAATGAATCCAAAAGGATATTATCTGGCATATGATTTTAAGGGTCAGTGGAAATCTCCCTAATTCACCCAAAGTGGGTAGTACTAATGCTTTTTTATGAACTCCTATCATTTGTTTACAAAATTTTACATGGAAATTCTCATACAAAAACTGATTGGATAAGCATGCCTTGAACAGTTTATCAATATGAAACTCTGTCTCCCCATTAAAACAAAAAGGAAACCAAACTTCTGCTCCATAGGTTAAAACAGGGTTATCAGTGAGTCGAATAAACGCATTATTATAGTAGTCTTTAAATTTTGTCCATGAATTGCTCTTTTAAAGGCGTATATTGCTTTGTTGCTTTGTTTTACTAAATGTTCTTGTGTTGCTTGAAATTTCCCGTTCTGATGAAAAACGACACCTAGATATTTATAAGTTTCTACTGTTTCAATTACATGCTCTCCACATTTAAAATGAATTGGAATTTTAGGAGGTGATCTCGTAAAGACTATTACCTTTGTTTTTGTTTTGTTTATCTTTAAACCCAATTAGAACAGTATTCTTGCAGTTTGTTCAGTTTAGTTTGAAGACCTATTTTGGTTGTTGATAGCAATGCCAGGTCATCAGCATAGAGTAAACAAGGAATTCTGTCTTTTGCGGTTATATATGGCGAATCTTTCTCATCAGTATATTGAACTATATCATTGACATATACATTAAATAATGTAGAACTTAATGTATTTCCCTGATGTACCCCTTTTCTGACTATGATTTCATCTGTGTGTTTGCCTCGTATTTTTGTAAATATTGTTGCATTGGAATACATGTTTTTTAATGACATTAAAAGTTTTGCCTGTTATTCCTATTTCGTTTAACTTTATAAGAAGACCCTCGTGCCACACATTATCAAACGCTTTCTGAAAATCTACAAAGCAGCAATAAAGTCTTTTAGTTTTTACTTTCAGTACACTATCTATTAAATTGTTAAGTAGGAAGATATGGTCCGTTGTTCTGCATGCTTTTCTGAAACCAGCTTGTTCTCTGACAATACTATTGTTATTTTCTAAATATTCAGAAATTCTATGGTTCAGTATTTGACAAAAAAGTTTTCCAATAGTGTTTGTCAACGTTATTCCTCTGTAGTTTTCTGGGTTGTATATGCATCCGTTTTTATAGATTGGGACATTCACTCCTACTTTCCAGTCACAGGGATATATACCCGTTTCTAATACTAAATTGAAAATATTCCGCATTATCTCTATAACATTAGATGAAACTGATTTGATCATTTCGTTTGTGATTCCATCTTTTCCAGGCGATTTGTTATTTTTCAGCTTTTTGATTGTTTTTGTAATTTCCTCTGTTGTAATTTGCTTATCTAGCAGTGGGTTATTAGATACTTTTAATTCATTAAACCTGATTTGTACTTGCTTTTTGTGGTCTGGATCTATTTGCGGTTCTTTACCAATAAGTGTTTTTAAGTGTTCAGTCCATTTACTGCTACTAATATGATTATGATGTTTTAATCCATCATCTTCGCTTTCTTTTAATTTTTGTAAAGTTTTCCACAATATACTCGGATCTTCGTCAATGGCATCATGTAGCTGTGATACTAGTGAATTTTTGAAGATTTTCTTTTTCTTTTTTATTAAAGTATTATATTGTTTTCTTTTCATAAAGTATTTTTCTCGAAGTTCAGGTTTATACGGGGTTCTATTTATTGCATTTAGTAGAGACTTTACTTCTTTTCTTGTACTGTTACATTCCGAATCAAACCATTTTTTATTGTGTTTAATTCTTCTTACCGGTTTTGACTTTCTGGTCTTCAAGCTTAATTGTGCCACTTTGAGAAAGATATCAGACAGCTGTCTGGAATATTCATTTACGACGTTTGAGGAATCAGGCTGCTTTGTACTTTGTTTTATTTGTTTTAATACTGTATTTGTTTCAGTTTTTATTTGTGTTATGTGTGATTGTATTGCTGGTAGTAGAAGTGCCTTTTCAAATTGTCCTTTGGAATTTGTATCCCATACAAAACGTGTTTGTTGTGGTGAATCTTTAGTAATATACTCTGCCTGTGTGTCTCTTACTATTTTGATAGACCTCTGCAAACGTGTTTTGTCTATATCTGGTATATCTATATCTAAATCTAGTGGACAATGATCAGAGTATTCCATTAAATCTCTAACTTTCATATGCTTCACCTCTTTCATAAATGATTTTGAACAAATGAAATAATCCACAACACTACAACCTTGAGGTTGAAAGCATGTAAATCTACCCTGTAAATCTCCTAATGTTCGGCCATTTAATATATATAATTGATTGTCGGTACAAATATTAGCTAAAAGTCTACCATATTTGTGTACAATTCTATCCATTGAGCACCTTTGATAGCATTGGTCATATTCATTTTCTTCAGGTAAATTGTAGTAACTTGGTTCTGGATCTATTTCTATAAAGTCAGTCAGTCTTCCTGATCGCGCATTTAGATCTCCGCACAGTATTATCTGACCTCTTTCAGACAAACTTTCTATGTCTTGTTCTAAATTTTCCCATATTTTCTGTGTATGAACTTTTCCAAAAGAAGAAAATTCGGGTGGAATATATGCACATCCTATAAAAATATTCTTGTTTGATGATCTTAATGAGTTTTCCTGTATCATTTGCATCCACACAATATCTGAACTATTTTGCGGTAACAATTTTATACTTTTTCGATAATCTTCCTTAATGAAAACTGAAATACCTCCTGAAGCACTGACAGATCTATTTCTTTTTGGTCTGCAGTAGTGCACTGACATATATCCTGGTAGAGTTACATCTTCTACAGATTTTTTATCTAAATGTGTTTCTTGTAAAATTATTACATCGTATAATATCAACATGTCTTTTATGTGTACGTCATTTAGTTTGTTTACATTAATTCCATCAACTTTTCCATAGATACTTCTAATATTCCACGATAATATTCTCATGTTTTACTCATTTGTTAAATATCATTGTGAACACAGAGATCTTTTCAATGTGGTAAACAAACCATGTGCATATCATTTTAATGAATTGTAGTTGTTTCTTTTCCGTTATAATATCTCTAACTATAGAAATGTTTTCCATTCTTATCATTGTTTAACTGTCTACTATACCAAAACAACAACGGCAACAAATTACATAATCATTAAAATTTACATAATCAAGAGATTAATTTTACGTTAAGAGTGTATTCATATTTTAACTATTAATTAAAGAACTTGACAAATCTATCCATTGTATCCGAAAAAAACAAAATTAGATATATTAAATGATAACATGTGTTCAAAAGACTTTAACTGGGACAGACTTTCTTTGGGTTAATATCAATGTACCAGACTGGTGTTTGTGTTGTGTGTGTGTGTGTGTGTGCGTGCGTGGTCGTGCGTGCGTGTGTGTGTGTGTGTGTGTGTGTGTGTGTAACCTACATACTTTCTATATTTCACCATCTCTTGGACTTGTTTATTCTATACAAGTAAGTAGATCTATTTACGCCATCGAAAGTGTACAGGGCTAAGTACCTTTGATCAACAATTGAAATCAAAGATTTTTTTTTTTTTTTTTTAAATGACGTAGTGTCATCTGGCATCACATTGTTGTTATTTGTATCTGGTACTCAAGTAGTGTGTGTGTGTGTGGTGTGTGTGTGTGTGTGTTTGAACGCGTGTGCGTGCATGTTGCGTGCGCGTTTGTGTATGTGAGTGCGCATGTGCGCGTGTATATATATGTGTACGTGAGTGTGGGTAAGTTGTCTATGTGTGTGTAAGTGTGTGTATCATGAGGGAAGGTGCATGTATGTGTATTGGAAGGGGAAGGGGGGGGGGAGTTGCCTCTATCTGCATGTTTCCTATTATTTGTATATATGTACGTGATAGATGTATATGTTATCTTAATATCTGTATGTGCCAGTCTTTGATTACACATTTCATTTTGTATTTCTCCAGCCATGGTGTTGATATGGTCTCCAGTTTTGTTCCCGTCTATGCAGATGGTAGTAACCTTGTGGTCTCCACGTCAGTTCATCTTCCTCCTTTCTGTCGTCATGGTCGTACTTCCAGTCAGTGTTGTAGTGCCATCTGTTGCTCGTCCAGTCCTTCACACCACCTTCCCTGTCACCTCTCCATCCTTGTTGGTTCTTTCTTGTTGACGTTGTCTGTAGCCACTGTTGCCCATCTTTTCAGTCCACGGTCGTGATGTCTGGTTATTCCCATGTC
>CM054140.1:5068850-5086350 GCA_028751875.1 Rapana venosa
CCCTTTTTTTTTATATGTTTTCCTGTCTGCAGCTGTATTTGTTTCCCTATCAGGGTGGCTTTTTTTTTCTCTACAGAATTTTGCCAGGGACAACTCTCTTGCTGCCGTGGGTTCTTTTACGCGCGCTGAATAATTTTGTGTCCCACCTCGGTTTCTCGTCTCATCCGAAAGACTAGACCCAACCACCACTCATGGTCTATGGAAAAAAAGCACATAGATGCTTATTCTTTTATCCTCGATATAAAGAATGAATAAAAAAAAATTAAAAATAAATGGATGGGGGAAAAGTTTGGGGCCCAAACGGGGATTGAACCACAACATACTTCCGACCCGGACTTTTGGCTTTCTAGGCAGGCGCGTTACCTGTGGACCGCCGATCCCCCTGACAAGCAGCAGCAGCAGCAGCATCAGCATCTTGCAGCAGGTGTGCCTGCTCCTCTAGGCACTCCCGCAGTGTACCAGGAGGCCAGCAATCCTGTAGTGATGCAGGGGGCCTGCACTGTCAGTACAAACACCATCCCCGCCTTCTGGGCCACGAGCTCCCTCTTTTCTATCCCTCGCTTTATTTCTGCCTCGTTCCTTTTCTTCCTGTCATCACCTCCTTCTGTCTTACTTTCTGTCTTCTTGATCCTTTCTCCTGCTTCTTTCTTTTGTTTCTTCTCCAGGAAAAGAAACAACACTTAAAGATAACCATTCCCACCCACCACCCACCCCCCCTTCCCGAAGAAGAATACTCTGAGTTTTACTTGCGGCAGTGCAAGCATTTTCGCTAATAGTTTTTATGACAAACAACAATAGTTACTGTCTGAGCGGGGTCGGAGTAACCTGGTGGTTAGAATGCATCTGCTGACGCGGGTTCGAATCTCGTTCAAGAGGATTTTTCCCTCTGGAGTTAACATCAGTGCCGACTCCACTCCCCCTCCCCCCACCCCCCTCCCCCCCCCCCCGCTCCAGAAAAAAAACGTCCTTCGGATGAGACTATCAACTGAGGTCCCGTGTGCGAACGCACGCAGAACATCTTTCGTACACGTTAAAACCCGTTCCGCTCTCCGGAAGAGTAGTTCATTGTGTGTCGGTGGGAACGGATGACAAAATTGACAAAACTGCATACACACCGGGACTGGATGTACAAAGAAAAAGCACACGAGTGCTTATTTCATTATCCTCGAAATAAAAGAATAAAAAATAAAATTTTAAAAATAAACACACACAAACACAGAAACATACACACACGCACATACACACGCACACACACACACACACACACACCACTCACACACTCAAAATCACACAAACAAAATACACACACACTCCACACACTCACACACACAACACACACACACACACACAAACACACACACACACACACACACACACAATACACACATACACAGAAACACACAAAACACACACACACACACTCACAACACTCACTTACACACACACAACAAACACACACACACGCAACACACAAACACAACACTCACTCACACACAAACAACAACAACAACAACAACAACAAACAACAACACACACACACACACACACACACACACACACACACACACACACACACAAAACACACAAAACACACACCCTTCCCTCTCTCATATTCACCTTCAGATGAGACTATAAACCGAGGTCCCGTGTGCGAACGCACGCAGAACATCTTGCGCACACATAGTAACTTGTTCCGCTTTTCGTAAGAGTAGGCTATTGTGTGCCGGTGGGAACAGATGACAGAATTTACAAAACCGCATACATACGGGGACTGGTTGTAAAAAAGCACATAAGTGCTTATTCCATTATACTCGATATAAAAGAATAAAATAAAATAAATAAATAAACACGCACACACACACACACACATCCAACACACACACACACACACACACACACACACACACACACACCACACACACAACACTCACACACACACACACACTCACAAATAACAAACACACAACACACACACACACACACACACACGCACGCACGCACGCACGCACGCACACCTGCCCTCCCCCCCCCCCACCCACCCCCCCCCCCCACCCCCCCCCTCATCTTTACTTTACCTTCTATAGGCTGGGTTTGTTTGGGTTGTTTTTATTTTGTTTTATCTTGTAAAATTTCGGTGAAAAGCTGACAATTCCTGCTGTCACTCTGCCCTTGAAACTGTTGGGCCGACAAATAAAAGCAGACTGGGGAAAATGAGATAACACCCAGCACAGATACGTGACACGTTGGCTGTGCAGGCAGTAGAGCCACGAGTGACGGCAACAGCTTCAGTATTCAGGCCATTGACACGTCACGGGTGAGGCCTGTCACTGTTTGACGTCAGCACTTACGTCAAGCTCAGAAATTCTACAACAAGGACAGCAGAAAAGTCACTGTCCAAGTTTATACTGACAGAAAAGGCATAGGTCTTTTTTTTTTTGTCTCCACGTGTTTGTGTGTGTGTGTGTGTGTGTGTGTTGTTTTTTTTTATTTTATCTTTTCTTTCGAGGATAATGGAATAAGCACTCATGTGCTTTGTTTCGTATCCAGTTTCCATATGTATACAGTTTCTAAATTTTGCCATCCGTTCACGCCAGCACACAATGGCCTACTCTTCCTAGAAGTGGAACAGGTTTTAACGTGTGTGTAAGATGTTCTGCATGCGCTCATACACGTGGCCTCGGTTTATAGTCTCATCCGAAGGACTTTTGAGGAGAGTGGAGTCGGCACTGAAGTTAACTCCAGAGGAAAAATCCTCTTGAACGAGATTCGAACCCGGGTCAACAGATCACGAGCGCAATGCACATCACTCCAACCAGGCTATCCCGTCTCCGTGTGTGTGTGTGATTCAGATTCAGATTCAGATTCAGATTCAGAATATTTTATTGCCATTTAAATCATGTAGACTTATTTGACACAACAAAAACATCAACTATAATTATCTATTTTGGCTAAAAGTGATGTACACTAAAAACATGTTGTATTTTACTTCTCTTTTTCTCTCTTTTCAAAACACTCATACACATATCTGATGATATCTGCTTGATAAATATCAACTGTGATTATGTCACTTAATTTATGTACACAGTTTTTTTTGGCGTTCTTTTTCTGGGCTTTTTTGGGTTTTTTTTTAATAAAAATTTTTACTTTTTGGTTCATCTTTAAAATGCATGCCATCAAGTAAATGAATTTTTCAAAAATTTTTTTTTTACAGTTTTCTTACTTTTTCTGTCCCTTTTGGTATTTTTTTGGTTTGTCCTTCCTTTCTTTATCAATTAAAATTGTGACGTTTGGGTGCGAAATTTAAAATATGCCCTTCTTATGGGGGTTTTTGTTTTAATTTTAAATTAGTTTGGTTAAAATCTGAAATTTCTTTTGGTAGCATAAAATAAAAAAAAATTTTGTTTTGCAAACTTTTTTCTTTTGGTAGACCCAAAAAATTGTTTTTTTACTTGCCCCTCAAGTTTTTTCTAACCAGCATAACCCCCAAATTTTTTCCCGTTGAACAAAAGGGAGTGGCTTTGGTTTTTGTTCCCAGAATTTTTGGGTTTTCCAATTGTTTTACCCCCAAAATTTATTTTTCACTGTTTTTTAAACCCTTTTTTCGTATGTATTATTCTGAACAAAAAATCGTTAAAATTTAAAAATTCAAAATTAAAAGGGAGTCTGGTTTTGATTCGGGCCATATGAATCCTTAAAAGGATTTACCCTGGCATTTGATTTTAAGGGCAGGGGAAAAAATTCCCCCCTTAATTTTCACCCAAAGTGGGTGGGACAAATCCCTTTTTTTAAAACCCCCTACCCTTTGGTTCCCAAATTTTTACAGGGAAAAAAAATTTCTCAAAAAACCCAAAAATGTTTGGATAAGTTTCCCCTTGAAAATTTTAAACAATATGAAACTATGTTTCCCCCATTAAAAAAAAAAGGAAAAACCCAAAATTTGGCCCCTTGGGTTTTAATTTTAAACAGGGGGGTTTTATGTGAGTCGGAAAAAAGAAATTTAAGTTTTTAAAAGTTTTTTTTTAAATTTTGTCATTAAAAATTTGCTTTTTTTTAAAGGCGTATTTTGCTTTTTTTGGGTTTTGTTTTACTAAATGTTCTTGTGTTGCTTAAAAATTTCCCTTCTGTTAAAAAAAACGACCCTTGATTTTTTCATTTTTTTCCAATTACATGCTCCCCCCTTTTTTTTTTAAAAGGGAATTGGGGAATTTTTTTAGGGGGGTGATCTCGAAAAGGGGTTTTTAAACCCTTTGGGTTTTTTTGTTTTTTTTTTTAAAACCCCCCCAATTGTAAAGTATTCTTGCATTTTGGGTTCATTTAGTTTAAAAGACCTTTTTTGGGTTTGTTTTTAAAGAAATTTGGCCAGGTAAAATTTAAGAATTGAAAAAAGGGAAAATTTTGTCTTTTGCGGGTTTAAATATAGGGCGAATCTTTCCCATCAGTTTTTTAAATTTTTATTATCTTGACATTTTAATTTAAAAAATGTAAAAAATTTTAAATTTTATTTTTTGATTTTTCCCCCCTTTTTGATTTTTGATTTAAATCTTTTTTGTTTTTTTCCCTTTGTTTTTTTTGTAAATATTGTTCCCCTTTTGGGAATACAGGGTTTTTAAATTTGACTTTAAAAAGTTTTGCCTGTTTTTTCCAAAATTTGTTTTACTTTATAAAAACCCCCGTGCCACCCCATTATAAACGTTTTCTAAAAAAAATCTACAAAGGCAGCTATTAAAAGTCTTTTATTTTTTACTTTCGTACATTTTCTATTAATTTTTTAAAGTGGAAGTTTATGGTCCCTTTGGTTCTCCCTTTTGCTTTTTCTAAAAACCAGCTTGTTCTCTGCAAATACAATTGTTATTTTTTTTAAATTTAAAATTTTCTAAGGTTCCGTATTTGACAAAAAGTTTTCCAATGTTTTTGGGTCCCAACTCTTTTTTTCCCTCTGTTAGTTTTTGGGTTGTTAATGAACCCCTTTTTTTATTAGATTGGGAAAATTCACTCCCTTTTTTTTTCCCTTCTATTTTCCCAAGGGATAATATGCCATTTTCTTCTAATTAAAAAAAAAAATTTTCCCCGCATTATTTAAAAACATTAGAGAAAAACTGTTTTTGATCATTTCGTTTGTGATTCCATTTTTTTCCAGGCGATTTGTTATTTTTCAGTTTTTTTTTTGGTTTTTTTAAATTTTCCTTTCCTTTTGGAAATTTTTGCTTATCTACCCAGGGGGTTTTACAAGTTATTTTTTTAATTTTTTAAAACCCCTGTTTTTAATGTCTTCCCTTTTTTGTGGTCCTGGATTTTTTGGGGTTCCCTTTCCCAAAATAAGTTTTTTTTTAAGTGTTCAGGGTCAATTTATGATACTTAATTTGTTTTGGGGTTTTTTAATCCTTTCTCTTTTTTTTTTAATTTTTTTTAAATTTTTTTCCAAAATTACTCGGTTTTTCTTCTAAATGGCTTTCTTTTTAGCTTGGTTTATGTGAATTTTAAAGTTTTTTCCTTTTTTTTTTTTTTTAAAAGTTTTTTACTTTGTTTTTCTTTTCTTTTTAAAAAAAAAAGGCATTTTTTTCGAAGGTTGGGTTTTTTTTAAAAGGGGTTTATTTTTATTGCATTTCAGTAGGGGACTTTACTTTTTTCTTGTACTGTTACTTTCCCGAATCAAAACCCTTTTGTTTATTGTTTTTTAATTCTTCTTACCGGTTTTGACTTTTGGTCTTAAAAGCTTAATTGTGCACTTTGGAAAAAAAATATAAAGACAGCTGTCGGGAAAAGGCTTTTAAACTACGTTTGTGGAAAAGGGTTTTTTTTTTTTTTTTTTTGTTTTAATAAGTTTTTTTTTTTTTTTTTTGGTTTGGGGTTTTTTTTTGGGGGGAAAACCCCTTTTTAAATTGTTCCTTTGGGAAATTTTATCCCTACCAAAATTTTTTTTTGGGGAATTTTTAAAATACTCTGCCTGTTTTTTTTTTTTTTTCCCCCCCTTTTTTTTTCCTTTTTTTTTTTTAAAAAAAAAAGGGGGAAAATTTGAAACCCTTTTTTTAAAATTTAAATTTCCCCCCCCCAAATTTTAAAAAAAAATTTTTAAAAAAAAAAAACCCCCCCCAAAAAAAAAAAAAATTTTAAAAAAAACCCCCCCCTTTTTTTTTTTTTTTGGGAAAAAAAAAATTATTTTTTTAAAAACCCAAATTTTTTTTAAAATTTTAAAAAAATTTTTTTTTTTTTTGGGTTTTTTTTTTTTAAAAAAAAGGGGGTTTTTTTTTTTTTTTCCACCCTTTTTTTAAAACCCCAAAATTTTTTTTTTTTTTAAAAAATTTTTTTTTGTTTTAAAAAAAATTTTTTTTTTTAAATTTTCCCCCAAAAAAAAAAAAAGGGGGGAAAAATTTTTAAATTTTTTTTAAAAATTTTTTTAAAATTTTTAAAAATTTTTTTTTTTTTTTTTTTCCTTTTTTTTCCCTTTTTTTTTTTAAAAAAAACCCTTTTAAAAAAAACCCTTTAAAAACCTTTTTTGGGTTTGGGGGTTTCCCCAATTTTTTTTAAATTTTTTTTTTTAAAAATTTTTTTTTGGGCCCTTTTTTTTTTTTTATTTTTTTTTTAAATTTTTTCCCCTTTTTAAAAAATTTTTTTCCCCCTTTTTTTCTTTTTTTCAATTTTTAAAAATTTTTTTAAAAAAATTTTTTTTTTTTAAAAAAAATTTTTTTAAAAAAATTTTGAAAAAGGTTTTTTTTTCCTTTAAAAAACCCAAAAAATTTTTTAAAATTTTTTTGTTTTTTTTTCCCTTTTAAAAAAAAAACCCCCAAAAAAAATTTTTTTTTTTTTTAAAGGTTTAAAAAAAAAAAAAATTTTTTAATTTAAAAAAAAAACCTTAAAAATTTTTTTTTCCCAAAAAAATTAATTTTAAATTAAAAAATTTTTAAAAAAAACCCGGGGGGTTTTTTTTTATTTTAAAAAATTTTTTTTTTTTGGGCGGTTTTTTTGGTTTTTTTGGGGTTTTTGGGGGTGTGTGTGGGTTTTTTTTGTGGGGGGGTTTTTTTTTTTTTTTTTTTTTTGGGTTTTTTTTTTTGGGGGGTTTTTTTTGGGGGGCCCCCCCAATTTCCCTTTTTCACCAATTTTTAAAAAAAATTTTTTTTTTTAAAAATTAATTTTTTGGGGGTTTTTTTTTTAAAAATTTTCTTTTTTGGTTTTGGGGGTTTTTTTTTTTTTTTTTTTGGGGGTTTTTTTTTTTTTTTGGTTTCCGTTTGGTTTTTTGGGGGGTTTTTTTTTTTTTTTGGGGGGGGTTTTTTTTTTTTGGGGGGGGTTTTTAGGGGGGGTTTTTTGGGGGGAATTTTTTATTTGGGGGGGGGTTTTTTTTTTTGGAAGGGGGGGGGGGGGGTTTTTTGGGGTTTTTTAATTTTATTTATTAGTGGGTTTTTTTTAAATTTTTGGGGTTTTTTTTTTTTTAATTTTTTAAAAATTTTTTTTTTAAGGGGGGAAAAGGGGGGGGGGGGGGGGGGGGTTTTTTTTTTTTTTTTTTTTTTTTTTTTTTTTTTTTTTATTTTAAAATTTTTTTTTTCCTTTTTTTTTTTTTTTGGAATTTTAGAAATTTTTGGGTTTTTTTTTTTCCCCCTTTTTTATGGGTTTTTTTTTTTCCCCCCTTTTTTTCCTTTCCCCAAAATTTTTTAAATTTTTTTTTTTTGTTCCGGGGCCTTTCCCCCCCCCTTTTTTAAAAGGGGGGGGGGTTTTTTCCTTTTTTTTTTGGGGGTTCCCTTTTTAATTTTTTTTTCCCCCCGGGGGGGGGGTTTTCCCCCGGGGGGGGCCCCCCCTTTTTTTTTTTTTTTTCCCCCCCCTTTTTTTTTTTTTGGGGGATTTTTTTGGGGATTTCCTTTCCCTTTTTTTTGGCCTTTTTTTTTTTTTTTTTTTTTTTTTTTTTTCCTTTTTTTTTTTCCCCCTTTTTTTTAAAATCTGTTTTTTCAAAATTTTTTTTTATTGGGGGGTTTTTTTTTTTCTTTTTTTTTTCTTTTTTTTTCCTTTTTTTTTCTTTTTTTTTTTTTTTTTTTTTTTGTTTTAAAAGTTTTTTTGGGTGCCATATTTCCCCCCTTTTTTGGGGGGGGGGGTTTGGGGGGGGGGGTTTTTTTGGGGGGGGGAGGGGGGGTTTTTTTTAAAAAAAAAACCCCCGGGGAAAATTTTTTTTGGGGTTTTTTTTGGGGGTTTTTTTTTTCCGGTTTAAATTTTTTTTTGGGTTTTAAAAAAATTTTTAAAAAAAAACCCCCCCCCCAAAAAAATTTTTTTTTTTTGTTTTAAAATTTTTTTTTTTTTTGGGGGAAAAAATTTTTTTTTTTTTTTTTGGGTTTTTTTTTTTTTTTTTTTTTTTAAAAATTTTTCCTTTCCGGTTTTTTGTTTTTTTAAAATTTTTTAAAAAAAAAAATTTTTTCCCGGGGCCCCCTTTTTTTTTTTTTTTTTTTCCCCCTTTTTTTTAAATTTTTTTTTTTTTTTTCCCCCCCCCCCCCAATTTTTTTTTTAAAAAAATTTTTTTTTTTTTGGGGGGCCCCTTTTTTTTTTTGGGCCTTTAATTTTTAAAAATTTGGGGGGGTTTTTGGTTTTTTTTGGTTCTTGGTTTTTTTTTTTTTTTTTTGGGCCCCTTTTTTTTTTGGTTTTTATTGGGGGGGTTTTTTTTTTTTTTTTTAAAATTTTTTTCCTTTTTTTTTTAGGGTTTTTTTTTTTTCCCGGCAATTTTTTTGGGTTTTTTTTTTTTTTTTGTTTTGTTTTTTTTTAAAAATTTTGGGGTTTTTTTTTTGGGTTTTTTTCCCCTTTTTTCTTGGGGGGGGAAAAATTTTTTTTGGGGCCCCGGGTTTTTTTGGGGGGGTTTTTTTTCCCCTTTTTTTTTTTTTTAAAAAAGGGTTTTTTTTGGGTGGTCCTTTCCTTTTTCTTTTTTTTTTTTTCTTTTTTTTTTCCCCCTTTTTTTTTTTTTTTTTTTTTTAAAAAAGGAAAAAATTTTTTTTTTTTGGGGGGGGGTTTTTTTTTTTTCCCCGGTACCTTTTTTTCCTTTTTGTTGGGCCCCGGGGGGGGGTTTTTTGGGGTTTTTTGGCCCCCCCTTTTTTTTTTTTTTTCCCCCCCCCTTTTTTTTTGCCCACCCCTTTTTTTTGGGGGGGGGGGTTTTTGGGGGTTTTTGGTAAACCCCCCGGGGGAATTTTGGGGGGGGGGGGGGGGGGTTTTCCCCCCCAAAAAGGGGGGAAAACCCCCCCAAAAAAAAAGGGGGGGGGGCCCCCCTTTTTTTTTAAGGGGGCCCCCCAAAAAAAATTGGGTTTTTAAAAAATTAAAATTTTTTAATTTTTTTGGGGGGGTTGGGTTTTTTTTTTTTTGGTTTTTCTGTTTCCCCCCAAAAAATAAGGGAAAAAAGGGGGCCCGGGGGAAAGGGGGAAAAAAAACCAAAAAAAAAATTTTTTTTGGGCCCCCCCCCCTTTTTTCCCCCCCCTTTTTTCCCCCCCCCCCAAAAAAAGGGGAATTTTGGGGGGTTTTTTTGGCCCTTTTTGAAAACCCCAAAAATTTTTTTTCTTTTTCCCCTTTGGTTTTTTGGGGGGGGGTTTTCCCGGGAAAAGGATTTTAAAAAAAAAAAAAAATTTTTTTTTTTGGGAAAAAACCCTTCTTAAGGAAAAAAGAAAACCCCGAAAAACCCGGGGGGGAAAAAAAAGGGGGGCCCCCCCCCCCCCCTTTTTTAAAAAATTTTAAAGGGGGTTTTTTTTTAAAAAATTTCCCCCCTTTTTTTTTTTTTTTTCCCCCAAAAAAAGGGGGTTTTTTTGGGGGGGGGGGAAAAAAAATTTTTTTTTTTAAAAAAATTTTTGGGCCCTCTTTAAGTCATTCCACCTTTCTCCCTTTAGTCACAGCGTAAAATTTCGTGTCACATCCTTTCTTTTTTCGTGACATTTCATGCACAATCACCACATTCACCAGATCTCCGTGTTCACTAGAAATCGCTTAACGTCTGGTAGTCGCCATCTTGACCGGAAGTGTGTGTGTGTGTCTGTGTCTGTGTCTGTCTGTGTCTGTGTCTGTATGTGCGTGAGAGAGAGAGAGAATAAGAGAGAGAGAGGAGGGGGGATGGAGAGAGAGCGAAGAGCATGGGAGAAAGAGCCAGAGACAGACAGAGGGAGAAAGTGAGTCTGCGCCCCCCCCCCCCCTCCCCCTCCCTTCAAGTATTTCTTCTAAAGAAAATGTCCGTAAGTTTTCGGAAAGAATGTATCAGCTGCACATGTTTCTAAAGTGCTGTCAGAGGTCATGACCTTCAAGCTCTTGATTCTGACTTCCGGGAGGAGGAAAGATGGCGGGAATGTTTTCTACAAGAAGTGATTATTCAAGCCACACACCCCCTTTATTTTTTGCCACTTTTCCTCCTGTTTTCTTATATCACTCTTGCAGTCATACCGCACATACTAAGACATCTACAGAAGTGAAACCCACTTTTGTTGTAAAAGACTAGCCTCTGGCTCAAAAAGTCATATGAATTTTGCACAAATTTGGTAGAGTTTGGTGTTTTTTTCAGCAAACAGTGTACCCCCTCTGTTCTCTGTCGTCTGCTAGCTTCCTTACCGCAATATGCATGCGCGGGGTCAACACTGTAGGAACACAAGCAATCCTCATTTGATGATCGTTTCCAACTTTTTCGTGACTACTTGATATTGCCCTATGCCCTCAATCCACAAAACAAGTACACGGTGCATTTTTTTTTTATACTTTAAACATTCTGTGAAAATCAGCAAAAATTCTTCCTGACTGGCACATTATAAAAAGATACTACATGACCTGCAAGCTAAAGCTGGAGTGTAGCCCGTCTTTACAGGTATCTGTCAAGTGGGTGAAGATCATGTTGTTGCTCATCTTTGACCTCTCTGTGGATTTCAGCGTGCTTGTCGCTGCTTTCCGCTTGAAATATCAACAGTTCACATTTTCCAGATTTATTCCGACGTAAGGTACTACTGCTGCTGGGGGGTATTAATGGGAGAGGAATGTGTTAGCTGTGTGAATAAACGCTGCTACACAATACCACCACACCACATGATGATAAGCATAGAATGAATGCATTGGAAGTAGAATGAAATGCAATACGAGGTGTTAAGGGGACAGAAGATGTATGTCAAGTCAACATTACTTGAACCATCCCATGAAGGTCAGTTACAAACAGACAGACAGAGAGATAGACACAGGGAGAAAGAGACAGGGAAACAGAAAGAGACACAGAGAGACAGACACAGACAGACAAAAGGAGAGGCAGAGACAGATAGAGACAGAGATAGAGCGAGATAGAGACAGAAAGAAAGAAGAACAACAACAACAACATTAACAAGCTGACATCTGAATAAGCCATTGTGTGCCGGTGGGAACAGATGACAAAATTTACAAAAGCGCATACACACGGGGACTGGATGTAAAAAAGCACATGAGTGCTTATTCCATTATCCTCGATATAAAAGAATAAATAAATAAACAAATAGAAAGGAGGGAGGAAGGAGGGAGGATACATTATTAACAGACTGTGGAGCATTGCTTTTCCCTTCACTCACTCAGCAGCAGCAAAGAGAGATGCTGGCATCACCACCTGTGTAACCTCAGCACAAGCTAAATCTCTGCTCTGCTCTGTTCTGCTCTGCTCTGCTCTGCTCTGCTCTGCTCTGTTCTGTCTGTTCTGCTCTGTTCTGTTCTGTTCTGCTCTGTTCTGCTCTGCTCTGTTCTGTTCGGCTAGAGCTCCGAGGTTCAACATCGGGGGAGATGGTGCGTATGCGACCGAGCTTGGCCTCCACCATGAAGGTAGCCGCATTCTGACTTCGGGGATGTATGCTGCTCGGCGTGTTCATGTTTTCCGTAACCGACCCAACGTTGATGTGAATGACGGGATCTTTAACGTATATGTTTGATCTTCTGCATGTGGTGTGTGTGTGTGTGTGTGTGTGTGGGGGTGTGTGTGGTGTGTGTGTGTGGTGTGTGTGTGTGTGTGTGTGTTGTGCGCGCGCACGCGCACGCGCACGGAGGGAATGAAGGCACTGGCAGGTCTGCACTAGAAGATGAGCTGGGAGATTGTAAAAAAAAAAATCCCACCCTTAATTCACCAGACGCTGCCAAGATTCGAACTCATGACTTCGTGGACTCATGGGGTTGAGGTGGAACGGTCTTAACCACCCGTTTACAGAGGCCGTCGCAATCCTTAAATACAAGGTGTGTCAACCCAGGTGGGGTGGGAGATAACATTAATAATAATAATAATAATAATAATAATAATAATAATAATAATATAATAATAATAATAATAATAATAATAATAATAATGATAATAATAATAATAATGTATGGAATTTATATAGCGCTGAATCTTGTAAAGCAACAAATCAAAGCGCTCAGATTACTTTTTTTTAAATGCGTGTGTATGCGGGTTTTTTTATTTCATTTTGTCATCTGTTCCCACCGGCACACAACGGCCTACTCTTTCAAACAGCGGAACAGGATTTAACGTGTGTGCAAGATGTTCTGCATGCGTTCGCACACGGGGCCTCGGTTTATAGTCTCATCCGAAGGACTTTGACATTCAGTTCGATTTTTTGTCAAACTGGGAAGAAAGGGCGAGGCTGGGAATCGAACCCAGAACCTCACGGTTTACTTGTTGGCAGGCAAACGTCTTAACCATCCTGCCACCTTTCTTCTCAATGACTAGAAGAGTGGGTTGTTTTTTTTTAGTTTGGTAAAGAGTACAGTGGGGACGGGATAGCTCAGTGGTCAGAGCACTCGCTTTCCCCCAGCTAAGGTTAAGCAGCATCGAGTGTGGTTACCACTTGGATGAGTGACTGTTTGCGTAGCTTGGCTTCAGTTTAGTCCCCCAGTTCACCCAGCTGTAAAGGGGTACCTGCCCTCTTCAGGGTCAGGGAAGGTAAAGCAGCGAGGGAGAGGAGATGGGCGCCGCCACCCTCAATGTGCTGGCCCCTAGAGAAGCTGAGGTCTCTGATGCCTCGCTCCCCTACGACCACATAGGTTATGGGACACCTTTACCTTTTACTTTAAAGAGTAGAGAGCGAGGACCAGTGCTTCTTTTAGCTTCTTTGACAATGATTTGACCATGGATTCGGCAGTCGGCTGGGTCAACAGCAGTTTAACCTTTCCTCTTCTTTTTGTGTTGCTTGTTCACAATTCCGGGAACCTGCACAGGTGTGTGAGGCGTTATTGTCACACAGTGTAGGCAGCCTCACTAAAGCCGCTCATCTCTTCCCTCCCCTTGTCTGTGCTTTGCTGTTTACAGGTGCCCTCTGAACTTGCATTATATCATATTATTCTAAGCCAGAGCGAAGTGTTTGCGAAAATTGGAAACATTATTGAAACATTAACTGCCCGGTGCAAGTGCACCCTATATAAAAAGGTAATGGTGTCCCACAGCCTTTAAGGTCGAATAACCGTGATGTTCTGCCCAATGACTTTATATCTATCGTAGATTGCCTTCAGGCAAGCTCAGGGTAGTTAGCAAGATAATTCACTACAAAAATATGTGTTTTTTTTAAAACTATATGAAAATTCACTTCCATCATCACAACTATCATTCTGAGTAACTCCTCTCCCCCCCCCCCCCCCCCCCCTTCCTTCTTCCATTTCAATAGCATCACATGTAAGTCGAGGCAAAAGCGAAGTCGTTTTCTTTCAACTTCACTATCTCCTGAATCATACATGATCGTTTTCTTAACTTTTGGATTATCTAAAATTTTATTTGCCACTTCTTCAGCTGCGTAAAGTCATCGATACGCTCAACAACGAGAAGAGTCAGCCACTTTGAGCAAGAACAGTCCAAGCAGTCATGCAAAATAACACAAAATATGAGCTTAAAAACCCGATCGTTTTTGCCGTGTTTTTTTGCAGCTGGTTGTTGCCAAGCAACAGGAGAGTGATCTCTACTAAATTTGGAGTTCTTTCCCTTTAACTGTAGTCAAGGAAGCTGGCTTGTTTACTTTGGTTCGAAACCCCGGACATTTTCCGGGTTATTGACGTATAAAGCGCTCATTTACTCCAGGAAATTTTCTGGGGTGGGGCAGTCAAGCGATTAAACAAGATTGTATTCCAGGAAAATCATACATATACTCACTTTTAGTCGAAAAACAAGAAGCTACATTTCTTTGCGTTAAAGTTGTGTGCTCACCCCGGGGAGAGTGTGTCGCCACAACAGCAGCGCCACCAATTCTCTTTTTCTCCTGTCTCCATGAGTATTTGTTTCCCTCTCAGAGTGACTTTTTTTCCTACAGAAGTTTGCCAAGGTTGTTTTTGCCATTGTTGCCGTGTGTTCTTTTACGTGCACTAAATGCGTGTTGCACACAGGACCGCGGTTCATTGCCTCACCCGAAAGACTAGCACACAGGCCGCCACTAAGGGTCTATTGGATGGGAGAGAAGTTTTGGACACGAACGGGGATCAAACCACCACACACTTCGAACCCGGATTTTTCGCTTTCTTGGCGGGTGCGTTACCTCTAGACCACCATTCCAACATAGCAACAATAATTATAGCAGCAAACTAAGGTAAAGGTACAGGTGTCCCATAACCTATAAGGTCGTAGGGGAGCAAGGCGTCAGAGACTTCACTTCTCTAGGAGCCAGCATATTGAGGGCGGCGCCCATCTCCTCTCCCTCGCTGCTTTACCTCCCCTGACCCTAAAGAGGCAGGTACCCATTTAAAGCTGGGTGAACTGGGGGACTGTACTGAAACCAAGGTGCGCAAACGGTCACCCATCCACTTGGTAACCACGCTCGACGCTGCTTAACTTGGCCTGGGGAAGCGAGTGCTCTGACCACTGAGCTATCCCGAGGTAGCCTGTCCTGCTGACAGCAAAACGACAGACCATTTGGTTTAAACACAATGCATTCAGTACACATACAACATAAAGCAAACAACGCAACAGCGAATGAAAGGCATTTTTAAGCTTCAGCATAAATATTATAAACCCCTGCCCATGGTAAGTTAATACTTTTGTACTTATGCAGCCAAGTGATATGTACAATCACACACAAACAAAACCACGCTTCAATACTTACAAATAGCATAATACGAAAATTAAAGAAAAACCTGCAACAATACCACACTAAGATAAGTAAGAAAATGTAAAGAAAAACACACCAACACACTACTAGGCTATTAGTGAGACCAAGGGAAAAAACTTCGTATGATAAAACAGCCCAGTTAATAATTGTCTACCTTTACATTAAAGCACGCGAGAAGGACACTTTATCACAGAGGATTTCAACAACGATCTAGTATATTGCTCAGAATAATATCAAACACTCGGTTATCACTATGAAATTATTTTCTAGCAGTGTCAAATCCATTATAACGCATGTCTCAAGCGCGTGCACATGAATGCGTACATGTATTATCATTTTTATTTTATGAATTTTGTTATAGCTGTTCTTTTATTTCGAGGATGATGGAACGAGTGTGTATCTGTGTGTGTGCGTGTGAGTGCGTGCAGGAGAGAGAGAGAGAGAGAGAGTGTGTCTGTAGTGGGTATCATGTCCATCATTCAAAAACAAAGTTGTGTTCTAGTCAGTGTTCAGACATCTGTGCTTTGTGAACAGTGAACAGCTTTCTAAGACCTACTTGTAAATATCACCCTCTTTTACCACAGCCCTGATGTAACCACATCTTCTCTGACGTAACCATCACCCTCTCCCACTTACCACAGCCCTGATGTAACCATCACCCTCCCTCTTTTCCTTTCCACATCCCTGATGTAACCATCACCCTCCCTGTCCAACTGACTCAGAGGTAGAACAAATACTGTAAAAGAAGGGTGCACTTTTTCTAGGGAGAGTAACCTGAATTTCAGGCAGAAAAATCTGCTGATATAACAAAATAATGATTTCTGATGCTGTACATGAAGTATCAAGTTCTGATTATATTTCATGGATTTACTTTGAAAAGAGTTGCATGACATAGGTGAATTTCTTTTTGGAAAGAAGTTGATACATATACGTGTTTCTAGCATAAGAAATTAGAAGAAAAGTAAAATTTAAAAACCCAGCAACAAACCCCAACCCAAAATATCCCTATGAAATCACAGCACACACAAAAAGAAGTAAATCCCATAGCACGTCATGCATTAGCATTACCAGTGAATCATTATCTGCAGCCACCCTTTCCTTTCCTTTCCTTTCCTTTCCTTCCTTTCCTTTCCTTTCCTTCATCCTGGCTTCAGCTCCGATGTTTACCAGTGGTGAGAGGTTTTGCATAGGTAGCTGCATTCAGACATCAGAGACGATGGCTGAATAATGATATTAGTATACATGCAGATTTAAATTTTATTTTGCCATCCATTCCTACCGGCGCGAAATGGCCTACTTTTCTGAAAGGCAGAACAGGTCTTCACCTGTGCTCAAGAGGACGGGATAGCTCAGAGGTCAGAGCGCTGTTTTCCCCAAGCTACATTGAGCGTGGTTACCAAGTGGATGGGTGACCGTTTGCACGCATTGGTTTCAGTACAGTCCCGCAGTCTACCCAGCTGTCAATGGATACCTGCCCTCTTTAAGGACAGAGAAGGCAAAAGCCGCGAGGGAGAGGAGATGGGCGCCGCCCCTAGAGAAGCTGAGGTCTCTGACACCTCACTCTCCTAGGACCATACAGGTTATGGGAACACCTTTACCTTTATATCTTCAAGGTGTTCTGTGTGCGTTCGGGCACGGGACCTCGACTTTAAGTCTCCTCATCCGAAGGACTTTCGGAGAAGTGGAGTCGGCACTGATGTTAAGTCCAGGGGGAAAATCCCCTTGAACGGGTGTCTCAGTCACGGCTCACACCTGGGTCATCAGATCACGAAAACAATGCTCTGACCACTAGGCTACCTCCTCCCCTCCCCTCCCGTGCAGTTTCTTTCTTTTTTAAGTCATCTACACGGCGAATGATTTGGCACTTGAGTTATTCAGTTTTTAAAGTGTAAGTATGTGTAGAAAGCAGAGATCGTTACGAAATGCACAACGGATGGTGCATAAAGTACAAATGACAGTACACTCTTCAATTGCGATTTTGCCCAATAATGTTAGGAAGACTGTGTAGATGATTACATAATTATCTTCAAATCAGAGAGATTGCCATATTTCCGTGTAGAACTGTATGCTTCTCCTACATCAAGAAATATGGCAACAGTCTGCTCTTTCTGTGGAAGACAATAACACACAGCTGTTTCTTGCTTCCAGCAATACTGCAACGACCCGCTGTTTCTTTATACACAATGCAAGGGATGGTGTCTGTACGTCAAACATAATGGCCTAACAACCTGCAGGGGTTTGTTTAGGGTCAGAGAAAGTCAGACGGTTTTCTATTTGAGTCGTGGAAAAATGGCAACAATCTACTCTTTCTTCCCAGGAGACTGACAAATGGGGCTTTTCTGCATCATCTAAGCAGTCAAAATTCGGTCCCTGTGTGTGTGCGTGCGTGTGTGTGTGTGTGTGTGTGTGTGTGTGTGTGTGTGTGTGTGCGTGCGTGCGTGCGTGTGTGTGTGTGTGTGTGTGTGTGTGTGTGTGTGTGT
>CM054140.1:5091350-5093850 GCA_028751875.1 Rapana venosa
GACTCTGGCGTTGTCACAACAACATCATCATCATCATCATCATCATCATCACCATGATCATCACCATCTTAGTAGTAGTAGTAGTAGTAGTAGTAGTAGTAGTAGTAGTAGTAGTAGTAATGATAATAACAATAACAACAACAAACGCAATAATGATGATAAAAATGAAAATGATAATTGATGAAAGACGGTGTAGAGTGGTAGTAGCAAGGGACATAACCTGCGCACTGACTACATTTTCTTCAGTAGCTTAGTGGTCTCTCTTTACACGTTAACACTCTTCCCCCCCCCCCCCCCCCCCCCCCCCCCCCCCCCCCCCCCCCCCCCCCACACACACCACTCTCTCTCTCTCTCTCTCTCTCCTCTCTCTCATTTTGTTTACTAACTCGTATTTGTTTGCTTTCTATAACCTCTGTCGTTTTCTTGTTTACTTTTGTTTTTCTTTGGTGTGCTTCATTCTTTGTCTACATTTTGTTTATGATTTTTTTAAATTGAAAAAGACTGCTAATTATTCGTCTTTACTCCTAGAACCTAGCGTTATCATCACCTATCTCTTCGTTCCACACTTTGCAGTCAGTTCCTACATCTCTTTGATCATGTACTTGTGTTTTTCTAGTCACTAGTTAGCTTCCTGGCTTTTTGTTGTTCTTTTTGTCCGTTTATTTATTTATCGGGGGGGAGGGGGGGGGACGAAGTAGATAGCACAGTGGACAGAGCACTCGCTTTCCCCAAGCTAAGATTAAGCAGCGTCGAGCGTGGTTACCAAGTAGATGGATGACCATTTCCTCGCCTTGGCTTCAGTACAGTTCACCCAGCTGGAAATGGGTACCTGCCTCTTTAGGGTCAGGGAAGGTAAAAGCAGCGAGGAGAGGAGATGGGCGCCGCCCTCAAAATGTTGGCTCCTAGAGAAGCTGAGGTCTCTGACATCTCACTTCCCAAAGACTGCACAGGTGATGGGAACACTTTGACCTTGACCTTGTTGATCAGAGTTTAAATCACTGGGATGGGGATGCTCTGGTGTTACAGATGTTTTCTATGAGCAAGTATAGTCAGGTCAAGTTCAAAGTTTTCTTTTTTTTAATTTCCAGATGATGCATCGATTAAGCGATGATTTGTTGTTGCTTTTTTTTCATCAAGCCATATATCTAGGAATAACAACATCATTAATAACTCATGAACTGATGATGACGACGACGATGACGATGATGATGATGATGATGATTGTTGTTGCTGTTGTTATTATGTCAGTAGTAGATTACATTTTACATTACAATTACATATACCAAGCAACATCATCATAAAACCATATGTAATGCAATGACAATTTCCTGCAAAATCAAGCCATTTGCAACACAAAAGTAACACATGCAGAAAATATTATTATGCATTAACACAATCCTGAAAGAAAAGATCAAAACATTCATAGCTACCACAACTACAAACTGAAAACCAGCAATCACAGCCACACACTGTAAGTTAAGCACAAGTTTCAATCCTTACAGGAATGTGATGATTCCTATTTTCCTTAGACCTGTCTCTACACGGCAATGGCTCTTTCCTGAACCAATTTCCTCTGCCAGGAACCTTATGGGATAAACCCATATTAGGCCATAAAAGCCTAGGTCTTTGTCTTTCTGGATGAGACAATGCCGCCTTGTGAAGTGGTGCTAGCCAATTCACTCACAGATCTCAAAGATCTTGTTTTGGTCACAGCCATGGACAATTTCTGACTTTGTCCGCTACTCTTCCTGGTGAGGGAAGAACCAGAAACACCTGGTTTGGGTGGAAGAGGCAGCAGCACCCATTCACCCTCCTGTGACTCGTCCTCCATGCTAGGCAAGGCTATCAGAGGATCCTTCCTTGTCTTCTCCAAAGACACTGTATCCGTCAGTGGTTTGAAACACTTCAAGGCAACATTCTGGGGGTTTAAATCTCTCTTAACCGGGGCTTCTTGGACAGGTTTGTTCTGTCCATTACTATTCCTTCTCTTTCTATTGTTTCTTTCCTATTTGGAAACTTGTCACCAGCAATAGGTAACATAGACTTGCACAGACTCTTTCAGTGAATTAATCTTATCTTCTAACACTGATACTTGCTGCTGCTCAAGAGTCAATGTCAGTTTACTTTGCCCAGTCGCATTCTCTTGTTCCTCTTCGTCATTTCTATATAAGTTCCATTTATTATTATCATTATTATTATTATTATTATTATTATTCCTCACTCAACCACCTAAGTGCTTCATTCCTAGCCTGGAAGACGGTGCTTTGGGGCTTCCTCCCTACCCAATGGCGTAGCTCCTTTCTCAACTCTGGGTTGAAAAGTCCTTCAATGAACCTGTCCCTCAAAAGGTCATCAGCGAGAGCATCTGCCTTCTTCATGTGGATGGTCCTCTCCAGGTCCTTCAACACATGACAGTAGTCCAGGACCGACTCTTCTGGCAGTTGGTCCCGACTGTAGAAGGCAGACAGGAGAGTGGTGGTCCGTCGTCTGTCACCAACAT
>CM054140.1:5098850-5108850 GCA_028751875.1 Rapana venosa
AATATGGTGTCTAGTGTAATGCATTTGATCTGGCCCGACTTTTTGGGAAGCAGATTGTCACAACACAGTCTGTAGTTCCATGAAAAGATCAGCTCTAAATCCCTGGAGTTCGACATCAGATCGAAAGGGAAGTTGTGCAGTGGATTTCCTCGTGTATCAAACAAGGTCAATTTGGGCATATATTTTAGACCTACAACTCCTAGCGCTTCTATCCCAGAGAAAGAAATATTCAGGTGTTTCACCTTTGGTAAGTAGAAAGACAAAAAATGACTGAACTCCTTGAAGCGAGTTTGAGACATGTCCACGTGGGTTAATAGGTAATGAACACTCTTCGAGGGTTTCTTTGCCATCTGCTTTAGAGGGTTGTTTCTTAAATGCAACATCTTCAGCTCCTCCAGATGAATAAAAACATCCCAATCCACAGCTGTCAAGTCATTGTTTGAAAGGTCAACAAACTGTAAATTTGCAAAGGTCACCCCTGAAACATTGCCCAGGTGACAATGAGACAGACGGAGGTAAGTCAGGAACCAGTTGGCACTGAAGTGGGTCAGACTCATCCCTGACCCTGAAGCGTCCACATAACGAAGCTGTGGAAAGACATGAGACGGAAAAGTTTGTCGACAAATGAAAGCCAGGCCCTGGCACCAGCAACCTTCAGGACAGGTCATGTCACACATCAGTTCATCGTCTTGCTGTGGACACTGAGCCCAGCCGTCACACAGGTGGTCAGCATGAACGCAGAGGGCAGAAGCGCGGCACTGGTAGAGCCCGGAACATGCCACTTGTTCACACCTCTCTTCATCCTCTCCATGGATGCAGTCAGACCAGCCATTGCAGCGTGTGTACACGGGCAGGCAGTACAGCCATTCAGACGTGCAGCGGTAGTGAGAGTCGGGGCAAGGATGGTCAGGCTCCATCCTCAGCTGTGTAAAATAACCTGTGCCATCCAGGCTGATGTACAGGGGCTGCCGCACATCCCCTTGCATGGGCACGTCGTGGTAGCTTTTGTCTTCTGCGCAGCTGAGCTCGTCTGAGTGATCCAGACTGTCGGGGAACTGATTGCAGTGCTGTGTCTGGAGCACACACTGACCATTGGTGGCCAGGAAGCCTTCACACAGAGGACGCTGACAGAAAGACTCATCGCTGTCATCTGGGCAGTCCTGTCTGAAGTCACACACTAAACTGTGGGGCAGCATCGTCTCTTCGTCGTCACAGCGAAACATGGTGTACACCAAGGGAAGTGCTGGGTCACGCACTGGCAGGTCTGCAGTCCCCTCTGCAGTTTCGTTTGGGGACTCCCATTGCTGCAAAAATGTCGTTTGTCGACAGTTACTGTCAGGGTCATGTGACAAAAACAGGTGGGTGACATGATCCCTTGGGCAATGAAATAAAAACTGCTTGGTGCTGGTGAAGAGGGATTGAAGAGAAAGTAAGCTGTTGAGGGATGAAGTGTTCACAGAAAAAAGAAGGGAGGGGGGGATTCTGACCTCACACAACACTATTTCACTCCTTTCCCGCATTTTCCAAACGTTCCAGAAAAATCCGTCAGACGTAGCAACCAAGCCTGCACACTCTCTTGTTGGATAGTAGACCACACCTGTGTTGAAGTTGTACATCAATGTGTTGTCGTACCAGTTTTGAAACTTGCTGTACATAAATGGCATTGAGCTCACACTTTTCAGGCTGTTTAGAGTCAACCACATAACATGATACTTGGATAAAATGAGCAAAGAATGTTCTCGTTCTTCTTGTGTTTTTATGGAGGCTTGCACCCCGCCACCCTTTCTGAGGCATTCCAGAGCCACAAAATCAACGTCAGACAGTTCCTTCAGAACGACGAAGTAGAGGCACTTGTTCCGTGAAGCCACCATCCCTGCACACTGGGCGCTGCTGTAAGAACAGTGCTCTGCTTCATCCCGCTCATCAGCACACTCGGGCTTTAGATTACAGTCCAGATGCTGCTGGAACACGGCGTAGTCCTTCCCTGAACAGTTGTACAGACCACTGGGAAGCTCTTGGGGCTGGCTGGCGGAGGGGAACATAGAGAAGCTGATATTAAGGAAAGCATTTTTAGCAGCAGAGTAAAGCAGCTGAATGTTTAGGTAGGGTGTATTAAATGTTTTGGCAGGAGTTAACAGTGGATCACACATGTAGGTCAGACTTTGCTCAGTAGAGTTTGGTTTTTCATGAACCAGATGTATGTCTGGCGTTCCTTCCAAGCAAACTCGAGCCATGAAAGAATGTACAAGGCTGACCATGATGACGTGGCCCTTGGGAAGCTTCAAAGTTGCATTATAAAGCAAACAATGATCACTTAAATAGGCCACATACACGTAACCAGAATGTTCCCTGTTGTTTTTCACCATGAAATTATACTCGTGGTGTTTCATAATCTCAAAGTCAATTTTAACTAAAGGGTTGTTGATATGGAATGCTAAAAGGTAATTTGCATTTGTTTCAACAAACACTTCTTCAGAACTATGGAGATCACAGGCCCATTGAATCATCGTGAATTTCATTGTCTCAAAATAATGCATCCTCCATTTGTGAGTTTGACACCAATACTCCAGCTTTAAAATGTGACTGCGTATATACATACCCTGGGGTACCTCAATGTGTATGGTACAGAAGGGGGTGAGGTGCTCACACACCCCAATCACTATGCCCTGATGGGCGGTGAACGGAGGTTCTCTGGCACGGCAGTCGGAGATGTTGGTCTGAAGTATGGTGTTGGCAGTATGGTTTGAGAGAAGAAGATAGGCTAAACCTGGACACAGTCCTTCAGAGATCAACGGGATGGAGTGGACATCCCTGCTGCTGGCCGCCCACTGACCCCTGGTGCTGTCAGCATGCACAAGCTGACCACTGTACCCGAAGCTAAACACCAGGACCAGCAGAGGAGACAAAGCCACCTGACCTAACCCAGTGATGCATTTTATCCCACCATACCCCAGCTTCCACCAGATCTCCTCAGAGATAGGGACACCTGCAGTGTTGTCAAAGGTATTTGAGACCACACACACACACACACACACACACCACACACACACACACACACAACAAACAAAAAAACCACACAAAACACACACAAAACATACATACACGTACACACGCATGCACGCACACACATACATACACACACATACACACATCGCTCAGTAAAGCTGAGGAATGCAAAATTTCCGTCCAATGAAGAAAAGGCAGAAGCCTTTAAAGACATGCTTTCAGAATCAATGCACATTGAAAGTCTGTCATGTGAACAGAAAAAAACCTAGAACAGAAGAGTAAAACAAAAAGAGTTGCATGCTAAACCAATCTATGATAATAATGAATATGTCAACGCTCCACTCCTATTGAATGAAGTAAGAGAAGCATTACTTTCACTTTCCAACAAGAAAACATCTGTCGGATTGGACGCAGTATCTAATGACATACTGAAACATTTACCAGAAAACTTTTTATCTCTGCTACACAAACTTTGTAATAAATGTTGGATTGATGGTGTCATGCCAAAGAAAATGGTGTCATGCCAAAGAAAATGGAAACATTCTTTTGTTGTTTCAATACATAAGCATGGAAAGCCAAAAACAGATAAAAGTAATTGCAGACCTATTGCCTTGACTTCACATACTGGCAAATTAATGGAGCAAATTATTATTAAACAATTGGTATATTACTGTCAAAGAAATAACATAATCCCAGTCAATCAAGTAGGCTTTCATAAAGACCTATGTGCCATAGACAATTTGGTTAAAACTCTTAACACACATTAAGAGCCAATTTGTGCATCGAAAAAACGTTCTACCAACATTTTTTGACATTAGAAAGGCTTATAATCAAGTTCGGCACGCTTGGTGTCGCTGAAACTTTAAAAAATCTTGGGTTTTCTGAGCATATATATCATTATATTTAAAGTTTTCTGTGTAACGAAAGTGCGCAAGTCCGATTAAATAATGCATACTCAGGTTTCAGGTTTCTTCATATGGGTTTACTCCAAGGTTCTGTAGTAGCTTCTGTCTTGTTCAATATTTTATTACACGATCTTCCAAGAAAGTTCAAGACTCAAGAATATTTTAATGTCTCAACTAGAGAAATTATGAGTGGCATTTTAAAATTATAATTACACAGCATGTATTATTAAACAATACAGATTAAGAAATAACAGTATTTTAAAATCCGACAACAATCTACGTCACCCCCCCCCCCCCCCCACACACACACACACACACACACACACGCACCCACCCATCTACACACACACCCGCACCCACCCATTCACACACACACACACACACACACACACATACACACACGCATGCGTGTGCGCACGCACACACCAGTAAAGGTTAAGAGTAACAAAGCAAAACCACAACACAACAATTCAAACACATCTCATGAAACACATCATCAGCACAATCAATACAAATATCACAAGTAACTTTACATTAAAAAGAAAAACATGACAAAAAATTTGGTTTTTTAAAAAAGTTTTAACACTATTTCCCATTCACCCATCACAGCTCACACTTATTCTTTGCCTGGTACTTTATATAAAACTATGCATGCACACACACACACACACACACTCTCTCTCTCTCTCTCTCTCTCTCTCTCTCTCTCCTCTCTCTCTCTCTCTCTCTCTCTCTCTCTCTCTCTCTCTCTCTCAGAAGCGAATTCATGCACACGCTGTTATATGATGATTTGATATGAAAATCCCTTTATTTTTTTTTTTTAAAGTTTAACAGTGGTTTAGAAGCTGAATTGACTTGTTAATAAAACTATTTTTAGTTCTGTTTGTTTTTTATTTTAGCATTCGGAATCTTCGACCAGATGGAAGCAATGCATAGTGTTGTGAAAGCACGTGGGTTTCGTCAATGAAAATGCCTTTAGCTTTTTTTTAGCCATCTGATTTTCATACAATGAATTTAGCGTCTTTTGCTTTTCTCCAACAATCTTTCCACACACATTCACAACTTTATTCAATACGTTCTTGTTTTTTTTTTACATTTAAACAACCAAACCAGCATAAAAACCCATATGACAAGACTGATTCTACAAAACTGAAATAAAACAAGCACATCATTTCTTTTTTAACGTTCCGTGATCGCAGTTTTTGAAGGCAGTATATCCTTGATTGACATTTCTTATGTATAAAAGCAGTGATTGCATTAACATTCAACTTATTATCTAGAATTGTACTAAGATATTTGTACTCTAGCACTCTCTCTACTTTTGTTCCATCTATGAACAGATCAGGAACTTGGGGTGTATTTCTGCGAAAATCAATTAGCATTTCTTTGGTTTTGATAACGTTTAAGTCAAGATGGTTATTTTTACACCATTTACAGAACCTTTCTATTTCATCAAAATAAACAAAATCTAAGTTGGATACATCTAGTAGAGCAGAGTCGTCTGAGTATTTTACAACAGGTGTAAGTAATGTACCAGTGCAGTCATTTGTATATAAGGTAAAAAGTACCGAAGCTAAGACAGTGCCTTGTGGTGCACCAGTGGAAGTGGTTCTTTGTAATGATTTTTTTCCTTCAAAAGAAACACACTGAAATCGATTGGTTAAAAAAATCACAATCCATAAAATAAGTTTCGGGTTAACTTTGAGTAATCGAAGCTTTTGGGCCATGAGATGTGGCTGAATCGTGTTAAATGCGGAGGAAAAATCAACAAAGAGAATTCGAACAAAAGAGTTATTTTCAAGGTGTGTGTAAATATGAGTCAAGAGCGTGATTGTTGCATCATCTGTACTTCTGTTATGCTTGTAGGCGAATTGATAAGGGTCAAGGGCATCTTTAACTAGTGGCAGGAGGTACTGAAGAACAATGTGCTCAAAGCTTTTCATAACGACGGATGTTAAGGCAACGGGTCTGTAATCATTCAAAACTTTAGGATTTTTTGTTTTTTGAACGGGGCAGATGGTGGATTTTTTCCAGATAGAAGGAATAGCTCGGTGTTTCAAGACAATGAAAACAACCTTGCAAAAGAAAAGGACAACTGATCAGCACAAAGTTTTAAAAGGTTTTCGCAGATATTGTCTGGCCCTACAGCTTATTTACATTTAACTTTTTGAACAGGGTGGTAACTCTAGAACTGTCTATGTTAAAAACAAGGTCGTCTCTATCACAGCTGGCTGTTACGTCTAACATGATGGTTTCCAAACTTTCTTTCAGATCACTACGTTCAAAGCGGCAGTAAAAATCATTTAAATTATTTGAAAAGGCACTGCATTCTTCTTCTGGTAATGTGCGCTTGCTCGGTGCCTTATTTTGTCCTGTTAAAGTTTTTAACCCAGTCCATGCACTTTTCATATTTGCAGACTGAAATTGTCTTTCTACTTTGGTTCTGTACTGTGTCTGGGTATGCGGTATTTCCTTTCTAAGTTTTGTTTGTATTTGTTTCTTTGCAAGTTTTTTTCCTGACTGGAATGCAACTTTCTTTTCGTTGAGTGTTTTCTTTAAAGATTTTGTGACCCAGAGTTTGTTATTTGGAAAACAATTACAGTTTTCTTTGGAATTAAGATTTCTTCACAAAATTTTATATAGTCTGAAATAACATCAGCTGTTTTGTTCACATCAACAGAAGAGTTTAAAAAAATATATCCCAAACTGTACAATCAAAGCATCCTTGTAATTGTTCAACACTATCACTATTCCATACTTGAACAGTTTTCTTTAAGACAGGCTGAGTGTGTATAACAGGATGGTAGGCAGGAATAAAATGTATTGTTTTGTGATCGGATTTACCAATTTCAGGGAGAGCAACAGATCTGTCTGCATTAGGGATATTTCCAAAACAGAGATCCAGTTTATTGTTTCCACGTGTTGGACATGTGACATATTGTTTAAAAGAAGGCAAAACAGACCGTAAAGTACACTGATTAAAATCGCCAAGAATAAAATGAGGAGCATCAGGAGAAAGCAACTGTAATTCCCGCACAACGTCAGCAATGTCGTTGGCGGCACGTGCAGTGTTGGAAGAGGGCGGGGTGTAGATGACCCTGATAAAAACCCTTCCCAATTCACGGGGCAGGTGACGGGGACGCAGTGACACTGAGTTATCAAATGATGTCGTTTTTAGTGCAATATGCAGATGACATATGGATAAGGATGATTGTTATCATAAAGCGAAACACATCAAAATGGGCTATAAATGACATCAGAAAAAATGACCAAAAACAGCTTGACAACATTAATGATTATATTTTTGAGAACAGACTTTCTCTTTCTACAGAAAAACACATCTAGTATTTTTTAACAATGGTAGTAATCCAGAAAAACTGCCGATGTTCAGGATTGGCAGTGTAATTAAAACATAACAATATAAAAACATAATAAAATTTCTTGGGTGTCATTCTTACATCTAAACTAGCTTGGAATGCACTAATCAAGAAAGCGTTTGAATTTACTTGAAATGGAAAGTCAGTAATTTGGGGGGACAAACTACTTCAAATCTGAAATGGGGGAACGAGATAGCCTAGTTGTTAGAACACTGCGCTCGCAATCTGCCGACCCGGGTTCCATTCCCGTTCAAGGGGATATTTTTTGCCCTGGAGTTCACATCAGTGCGACATTTGTTATAGTTATAAGGCATATTAGCATTTCTTATGTACTAATTTGTTGTTATCCTCGTTTAGCCCTTGTTGTGTACTGATTACGTTATTTAACACGAGATACACATTTCAATAGACACATTCATCAACATAAGTGCCCCCTCCCTCCCCCTTCCCATCATCTAATACACTTTGAGTGAACAGATGTAAAATGGAAGCAACAACAAGAACATCGCTTGTCACCATGTGGAAAGAGGCGGCGGGATGCTGACTCTCACAGCCCAGACCCCAGTTCCAGGAGACAGGACTACTGTTCACGGGCTGTCGGTGCTGAGCAGGGAGAGGCACAGAACTGCAGTTCTGCCGAGAGCTGATGCCGGGACTAGAGGCTTAACCATCAGTCTCCTTCTCCTTCTTCTTCTCCTTCTCCTTCTTTGTCCAACAGTCAGACAGCAAGTTTTTTTTGTCTATGATATGAGCGAAAATGCGTTGCACAGCCGTTATGCGCCTGACAAGTCAGGCCCAGCACATCCAACTTCAGCGTGGGAGAGAATTGCTTTCGTTTCAGTCTTTTAGGAGGGTAGGCAGGAGAATGGACCAAGAAGGCAAAAAACAGACAAGAAGGAGGTGACAAGAAGAAAAGGAACAAGGCAGAAATAAAGAGAGGGATGGAAAAGAGGGAATTCCTAGCAGAGAATTTCCAGGAGGTAGGGATGCCATTTATACTGACAGGCCCCCAGCATCCCCACTGGGGAAGCCCGGATCTGACAATGGTGTTCAACTGACGCCGGTCACTCTGACCTCAGACTGCAGGGTACCAGGCCAGGCCAGTCTTGAGCACATAGGCCCGCAACTCAACGCTGTGGTTTTGGTGGAGGGGAGGGGGTGGGGTGGGGGGCTGACGACTACAACACTGGTAGCTAGTGGAGATGCTGAGGGCGTTCTGCGTTCCCCGATGATGTTGATGTCGCCATGTCCCTTTTCTCACACACGAGGCGCGCCCTGCAGTGACAGTAATAATAATAATAATAATAATAATAATAATAATAATAATAATAATAATAATAATAATAATAATAATAATAATAGTAATAATAATAATAATAATGTTAATGTATGGAATTTATATAGCGCTGAATCTTGTAAAGCAACAAATCAAAGCGCTCAGATTTCATTTCATACCACTTCAAGTCACGGCAGATCTCCCCCCGTGAAACTCGGGCCGCTCTCCCCGGGGAGAGCGCGTCGCCACAAGAGCAGCGCCACCCATTTTTTTTTTCTTTTTCCTGTCTGCAACTGCATTTGTTTCCCTATCAGAGTGGCTTTTTTCTAAGAATTTTGCCAGGGACAACTCTCCCGCCGCCGTGGGTTCCCCCACGTGCGCTAAATAATTACGTGTAACACACGGGACCTCGGTTTATCGTCTCATCCGAAAGACTAGCGCCCAGACCACCACTCATGGTCTAATGGATGGGGAAAAAGTTTCGGGTCCAAACGGGGTACGAACCGCCGCACACTTCAGACCCGGACTTTTCGCTTTCTAGACAGGCGCGTTACCTCTAGACCACCGATCCACCAGTATCCAGGAGTGTAGCTACAGCAGTCACTTGGCAGTCTCTGGGTAAGTTACAACCTACTATAGCAAACAGCCACTCGCTTTTAACACTGCCCATCCACATCTACATCTGGTATGCTTTTTTATACAGAATTTTGCCAGGAGCAACTTTCTTGTCGCCGTAGGTTCTTCGACGTGCGCTAAATGCGGGACCTCAGTTTATAGCTTTATTCGAAAGAATAGAACCCAAACCACCACTCACGGTCTGGTGGATAGGGGGGTGGGGGTGGATGGGGATTTTCGGGCACAAACGGGGATCGAACCACCGCACATTTGGAACCCGAACTTTTCGCTTTCTAGGTACGCGCGTTACCTGTAGACCACCGATCCACCGACACCAGTACCGATCAGTATACACAGCGCTCTTTCTTTAACTGAACGTCTGTACACATTACGTAGTAGTACACAAAATGGACAAAACGCACAGGGTCAAGGCAGGAAGTGGTCTGGTTCCTTGACCAGAAGGTCTGCCGGTCATCTGACCAGCTCTGCCAGCCCTTCTTGCCACAAGGGGCTGCGCTCACACACATTTCCCCCACAAGCAGACCCAGCAAGCAGTGAGGGATCCTCGGACATGTCGCAGTCTCACACACAGTCCTAACCTAAGGGTTTGATATTTTTGTTTGTTTGTGGGGGTTTTCCCCTTAGATAGATGTAAAGGTGCAGGTGCCCCATAACCTATGTGGTCGTAGGGGAGCGAGGCATCGGGGACCTCAACTTCTCCAGGGGCCAGCATATTGAGGGCGGCGCCCATCTCCTCTCCCTGGCTGCTTTACCTTTTCTGACACTAAAAAGGACATGTAGCCATTTACAGCTGGGTGAAC